>VNJM01001809.1:0-31674 GCA_008042475.1 Drosophila kanapiae
CTGAGATGGCGATATTAAAGAGTAACATTGATGTTGAAGCTGCGAGGTAATGATTAACTCGAGCAATTTGGGAATAGCTTGGCAATCCCCCTATAGTTTTTTATGTCGGACCGACTACCTTTTTTGTGAAGCGGTAAAATGAAGGATTCTTTCCAGACTTCAGGCAAATAGCTGTGATGTAAAGACAAATTGAATAATTTGGAAAGAGGTTTTGATAATGCCGTGGCACAACGTTTAAGAATGCAACAAGAAACTTGATCTGGGCCCGCAGAGAATGAAGATTTCGCTAGCTTAAGATTTTCCAACACAATATCTTCATCTATAATTGCAATAAAAATATTATCGGAAGAAGGCAGAGAGTAGGGGTAAGAAGTGGAATTAGTAAGCGGATTTGACGAGTAAGTGGTTTGAAAAAACTCTGAAAATAAATTAGCGATATCGGAATCACTACTGGCCACAGATGTGTTAAAATGAAGCGATGGTGAAAAAGAAGAGGATTTTCTTTTAGATTTAACAAATGAACAAAATTACTTAGGATTGTCCTTAAATTCCACGTTACAGCGAGAAAGATAGTTTTGATAACATTCAGAATTATGTAGCAAAAAGGTCAACCTGGCACGTAAATAATTTGAATGGTTAAAATCTGACCCAGAATTCTTATATTTCTTGAAACGTCTATTTTTTATGTTCTTCAGATATGTAAGTTGTCGAGTAATCCAAGGAGGCTTATATGAAATCTTATAGAATCTATTTATTATAATGGGTGGTTCCAGAGCAGAATCAAGGAAAGACCAATCAGATTCTTGGAGGTGATGATTTAAGTCAACAAAGTTGGTTTTCCTAAATTAACGAGTTGTTCTGGGTACATGATCAAGTACTGGCAGAGATAATGTTTCGAAAACTATTTCGAGAGTACGATGATAATGGTCCTCGGGTGTTGAAAGTGGTTCGATCCTAGATACGCATGAATTAGAGAAACTAGAAGCGAAGACAAGATCAAGCAGCTTGCCATTAGAATTTACAACTGAATTGTCTTGATTTAAGGAAAGATCAACTATGCTCTTGACGAAATCATGATCACTAGTGGGAATTAAAGTGTTTGAATTAACTAAAGGCATCCACCCCAAAGAGGGAATGTTGAAATCGCCCAAGACAACAAGATTATCATTATCTCGAAGACTAGAGTGAATAATCTGAATTAGGGATTAGTGTTGCAAATAAACACTGGTATCTAATCGCGGCGGTATATACAAACAAGAAATATATATATAATCATTATGTAGTAAAATACGAACGGAAACACATTCGATATTATCGTCGACATTAATTGTAATAAGATCTGAAGGCATGGATGACTTAACAGCAATTAGGACACCACCCCCGGTACGGTTAGGGCGGTCGCGACGATAAATGTTATAATTGGATGACACAATTTCAAAATCACAGATGGCCACAGATGTGTTAAAATGAAGCGATGGTGGAAAAGAAGAGGATTTCTTTTAGATTTAACAAATGAATAAAATTGCTTAGGATTGTCCTTAAATTCCACCTTACAGCGAGAAAGATAGTTTTGATGATATTCAGAATTATGTTGCAAAAAGGTCAACCTGGCACGTAAATAATTTGAATGGTCAAAATCTGACCCAGAATTCTTATATTTCTTGAAACGTCTATTTTTTATGTTCTTCAGATATGTAAGTTGTCGAGTAATCCACGGAGGCTTATATGAAATCACAGTAGAAGTTCTGGATGGAACAAACAAGTCTAGCGCAGCGTTAAGCAGACTATAGAATCTATTTATTATAATGGGTGGTTCAAGAGCAGAATCAAGGAAAGACCAATCAGATTCTTGGAGGTGATGATTTAAGTCAACAAAGTTGGTTTTCCTAAATAAACGAGTTGTTCTGGGTACATGATCGACTACTGGCAGAGATAATGTTTCGAAAACTATTTCGAGAGTAGGATGATAATGGTCCTCGGGTGTTGAAAGTGGTTCGATCCTAGATACACATGAGTTAGTGAGATAGATCGTGGCAAAGTTTAACGCTGGAACGGCTGTGAAAGACATTGCAAAAGAGTTTATTGTGTCGCGTCAAATCGTGCATTATCAAATTAATAAAGTTAATGCCGTAGAAACTTAACGTGATCCGGTGCTAAGCGCAAAACGACCACGCAGAAGACCGAGTCCTTCTAAGGGGACTTAAAAAAAATATTTTTCTGAAACCTAAGTCAGCGGCAGATCAATTGAATGCTAAACGTTAAGAGCTAAGGACGTGTTTAACAAGCTTAATCGACTGACCTTCGCTAAAGAGCATACAAACAAGCAAAAAACAAACCAAAATAAATACGAATTTTTCATCTAATTATTTTCAAGTTACACAAAAAAAATGGAAGTTTTATTTCGTCCAAATAATAATGCCGACTAGTGTACATGAATCTTTTAATGCTGCAAGGCATAGAAAAATGCTCTCAAAGACCGCTCGCCCTCCACTAGGTTACTTTCAAAATAACGAAGGCACATGATCATACTCATATATTAATATTAATCAATATTAGGTATGGATTCCCTGAGTCGCCTGTTAGAGGCGGTCGATCATAGCAAAAACCCCCCTGACAAAGCTGATTTGGTTTTCATCCGAAATTCGTGATTTGGTTGCTAAGCTGACGAGCAATCTGAAGCTGAATTAGACATAGTTTAGCGGCAGGTGACGGAAGAGGTGGCCAAGCATTATACCAAGACCTGTAAACCACATCGGGATCTTTTCCTAGTTGGTAACGCTAATTAGTTCTTGTATGAATATCCATGAATTCTAGAAATATCTTGACGTATGATATAACCCCAGCATAAAGTTCTGACACAAATTTAGGTACTTTAAGAACGTGTAAGCTGATTTGAGTTATATTTGTTTAACACCCATAATCGAGAGAAAGTGGGATTGCTCCGACTTTTAAAAGATAAGATCCACACGTGCTCTACATATTGTAACGTAAATAATTTGATGAGCAAAGTGAAACCTTAAAACTTTCAACATTTTTCCAAAACTTTAAACTAAACCATTTGTCCTTAACGAAAAAACATAAACGTCCAGAGAAAATTAGTGATCTAAACACGAAGCTTGTACAATTCAACGCTTTTGAATATGCAACAAGTAAGTTGCAATAGAAAGTTGTTGGTGCTGATAAAGAATAAAGCTTCTGAAAGATTTCCTTAGCTGCGTTGCAAACACCGGTCGAAATTGTAGTCTTTGTATAATAACGATCTCCGATCTTCCTGGGATATTTAATTTAACCTGTACAAAACGTGTTTATATATTCTGTAAGAGTAATGGAACTCCGGCTACTGAATACAAAAGGGATGTCTTTCATGCTTTTTAAATAGATTTTTGTTTTGAGAGTGAAAGTGCAGTAAATTATTGGTAACTTTATTATTATTTTAATGCATACCTGACTCAAAATTTGGAGATTCAGTGTCGTCTAACATTTCAATAATTTGCTCCATATTTCGAATAAATTGTTGATATGTTTGTGATCGAGTTACTTCATCCTTCAGAAATTGTTGATTTGATATAGGCAATATTCTTTCGATGCGGCGAACTTGGGGTTTAGAGACTACATATTATAAAGAAATAGATACATTTTTTATTTAATATATAACTCAAATAAATATACTTACAAATTTGTTCGGGTGGAATATCACCAATTGAGATCGCCTGTTTTCGTTTTCCAGAAATATGCTTTTCATCGGCTTTTATACTCGAAAACGAATCAAATGGAGATATAACAGTCGTTCCACCGCTAACAGTTACTGAGTCCGTAATTTTAGGAAGCGTATTCAAGGTTTCAAGTGGTTGGTGACTTGATTCTTGTAGTAACCCAATACTTCTAGCTAATTCTGGTGACTTTTGTACAAACTTTTTAATACTCTGTTGCATAAGACAAGTTTCCTCAATTTTAAGGCGTTTTATACATACCCGGACCTGGGACTTGCCACTTGATGACGTAGACGTCGATGTAGTGGTTGAAGCGACTTGTATATTCTGTTGAAGGTCAGAGCTATATGAAAGCCCCTTATTATTTAGAAGTGAGTTTGCACTTGGTTGCGTTTCTTGCTGATTTGACTCGGGTACGTCAAGAGTTTCTTTTTCTTTTTTTTTAGTATGTTGTATTAAAGAGTTTTGGATTTGACTTGTTTCAATTGCCGTCTGTGGTTGACCGTGTGTGAACAATACATTTTGAACATTTGCAGACTCCAGATTAAAAGTCGATGACTCTAAAAGCTGTGGAAAGTCTTCGGTTATATTTGGAAAAGATTTGTCCGTAGTTTGAATAATATCACAAATTGAGTTATAGTTGAGTTTTTCTTGCTTTCGAAAATACTCTTCATGAGATTGATACGGTAGAATTTGATTTTTGGTTTCAGTTGTATTATATACTTTTTCCTTTTCTAGATATGCCGGCAACATTTTGCCAATATTTGCATCAGAGTGTATAGTTCTATCTTTCCTTTCATTGTTTTCAATAGACTCTCCTCTGACTTTAATCTGTGGATATTCCGTTGAAAGCACCTTTGAGGTTATACTAAAAATTTAAGTGCTTTATTAGAATTGATATAAAATTATTCGAATATAATTCTTACTTAGATGACTGATCAATATATATCTGCGACGAAGGCGTGCGCGATTGATCTTTTAAGGCCGATGTAGTTATATTAGAACTGCCCTCTGTAGGTGTTGAGTAGGAATCTGTCTTATGTTCGCTTCGTTCGCTTTGGTAGTAACGCCACTTTACTATTTCATGGTTTCTGGGCACTGCATAAAAATAAGAATAAAAAGGTATTTAAATTATAATAAATATCTAAGACATCTTAGTTCAAGGTAAGGTGCACTCAGTTTTAAAAAAAACATTCAAGCTTTTATTTTGCTGCGATGTTCGTCGTTATACAATTTTCTGTACATTTACGATATTAAAAATATTTTTTAATAATCGAAATCGTCCCATATCTTACAATTTAACTTCAGGATTATATTAATTCGTTTTAATTCTTATATATGTTTTATCTTAACGTGAAATCATTACTGTTAATAGATTTGAAATGTTTTTTTTGTTTATACTGTTTTCTAAATATTTTGTTATTTATTAAATTCAAAAAATTTTGAAATAATCAATTGTAAGGCGTCGAACATTACCAAATTGTCGAAATTCAAAAATTACCAAACGTAAAACCGAAAAATGTTTCAAATCGTAAAGTACTTAAAAATCCAAAAATACAACAAAAATCGATAAAAAAAAATTGTTTTTACAACTAATTAAATTTAAAAAACATAAGAGAAACATGTAAATACGGTAAATAATTAAATAAGACGGCATAACTGCCGCAGGCGATTCCTTCTGAACTCAGAAATGTTTTAATGCTGCAAAAAATGTAAACAAAACAAAAGCAAAATATGTATTAATCAGCTGTTTCTGCCCGCTCCCCTAAACATCAAACATCGGTAGGGTATGCAGGCACCATCCGTTCGCAGAACACCGACAACAGATGATTAGGTTTCAAGTTTTCTGAACCACCTAAAAGTAGTTGGGGGTTTAGTGTCACCGACGGAAAAATACCCTGTTCCCATCTCAGAGAATTAATTTTTTTCATTCGGACTATACACATATTGCTCACATTGCTCTTTAGGTAATGTGGCGCCAGCAAGTCCCGCCAGACGACCGTAGCGCGTGCCAAGCCATCCATGAAGAAAGGCAACAAGGAAATCTATTGAAAATAGGCGTCAAAGAGGAGATGCCCGCGATCTCGAGTTTGCAACAACAAATACACTGTCTTGGGCCACGCACAAAAAAATAAATAGCACAGTTAGCCCCCGATCACAAAATTTGTGATTTGTTCTTTAGTCATTCTTCTTAGAAGGGCACGAAAATAAAAAAAAATTATTAAAGAAATTAAAAGTTCAGAATTTTAAACGCGATATTTTTTAATTGTTGGCACTGTAGTCCATTCACGTACACATTCGACCTTCTTCACGACTGCGACGGGTCGCGGTGGTGGACGTTGTTCTTTTTTTGTCTCGCTGCTCTCTCGATGCGCTGTTGCTCCCTCCCTTCAATTTAAGAACATTTTAACAATTTAAGAACAGCTCAATATTACCCATTCATAGGCCAAACACAACGAAACATCCGTAAACTATTATGTACGCTTATTGACGACTAATCTTTACTAGAATCATTGCAAATTGACTATGTTGGCTTGCTATGAACAGCTTCAGAGCATAACTCTTTTAGATTATCAGACAGATTATCAGATTTCTATATACCCAATCTTAACCCAATCTTCTTTAAAAATCATAAAACCATATTCAAATCTGTTAAACTTATTAAGAAAATCTTCAGTGATTCTAAATAGCCCATAACAAACTCTGTCGAACCGTTGAAGTCCATAAGAGCTTTCAGAAGACCAATAATTAACACAGTTAATGCTCTATTAATGTGAAAATTTGATTTCTATTAACAACTAACAATCCACCCCAAAGCCTTCTGCAGAGAATACAAAGAGTCAAAAAAATCCTTGCAATTATTCCTTAAGCACTCAAATTAATATAGGACAATTTTTTCCTTACCCCTCAAGAAAGATCGAGTCAATTAAAAACTCCACATGGTCACTTAAAAAAAACTTAATTCAGTTTTACAATTTTCCAACAACTTCAGCAGCACTATTTAAAAAAGTTCCTTTCCCTAAAAAGAAAATAAGTTTAAATAGATTTTACATTCTTATACACCGATGGATCCCAATCTTCCATAGTATCTTCGTATATTATCACTACCGAATCGCATAAATTTAAAATAGTACTGCCACTAGAATAAAGCAAGGATTTCAGGCCTATAAGCCTAACATCCTATAAAGAATCACTCTAGTCCACGATTTGGGCGTCCGCCCAAAGAAATAATTATAAACCAGGATCCAGGTTTATAATTAATTCTCAGAATATAATTGTTATCGTATGATGTTGTTAAACTACAATCTATAAAACCGTTTTATATTGTCATGAACATTGATAAAAAAGTAGCACGTCTCTTTTGAACGCCGACCTGGAAGAACGGGTGTCTTTTACCTGGGTGTAATAAGACTGAAGCACGAAGAAGAGGTGACGAACTTTGAAGTAATTCTGGACCATCGCCTTTTTAAGGAAGGCCAGTTTAATCGAGTCGATATAGAATTAATAAAAATCAGATAACTGCATTTTATATATTGTCTGCCATAGTTAGAAATATTATACAGAAAATAATATGGACATTTTTAATTCCCATATATACCGAATTAATAATGCCATTTTCTGTTTTTTTATTTCCGATCAATCAGTCAGCCAGAATCTCGTTGACCGATGCAGTACTTTTATTTGATCGCCAGCGATCCATGAAGAAGAACAACACCAAAATCTATTGAAAATAGACGACAAAGAGGAGACAAAAAAAGAGCCGATGCCGCGATCTCGAGTTAAAAAAAAAAAAACCTTGATTTTTAAAAAACAAGTTGTAATTTGTTCTTTAGTCGTTCTTCTTGGGCGGACACGAAAGAACATACAAATTAATGAAGAAATTAAAAGTTCCGATCCCCAGACGCGATACATTTTAATTTTTGGCAGTAATTCTCTTTGCGCGCACATTCTACCTTTCTCAGGGCTGGGACGGATCGCGGCAGTGGGAGTTAATGTTATATTTAGTGCCCACACAAACAAATACTAAATAACTGGTATAAAATAATAGAAAGTTCAAAGTCTTTTAAAAACAACATTTTTCGACATACGATACAAAAAAACGGACGTCATATGGATTATAATCATTATAAGACATAGAAATATATAGCATTAATTTAAAATAAAAAATAAATAATAAAATAAATAAAATAATACAAGCTTAGTAAGCTATCCGGCTGTGAACCGTTTGAATATGGGATGGGGTCATGAGTCATGAGATTATAATAATAAAAAATTAAACAATTAGCGAAATATTTTCACAAAAAATTGTGATCGAATTTGTGCCCGGAGATTGCACTGAACATAGCAGTACCTCTATCTTCTTATAAGGAAACCGTGCTTAAACGAGATTACTAATCAATATATTTTGACTAATCTAATTGGGAATATTTTTTTTTTTTTTGGTAAAATGTCAGCGTTGAAGACATTTTAAAACTGACAAGTTTCCACACTTTTGGTTTCATCTTTTTTAATCAAAGCTTTACATAGTTTAAGGACCAACACAAATATAAAAAACCAGCCCATGCCCTTATTCGACGTAGATTCTATGTCGAGACTGTCCCACCAATAATCACCACTAACTATTTTGAACTAGTCCATTAGGGTATTTTTAATTTATTTTTAACCGATACCGGCATCAATATAATTAAACATAATACATGTTAAGTTATTAAAATAAGTATTTCAGAAATAGCTCGCACTAATTTTCGGTCGAAGGATTTCTCTGGCAAATCATTAGCAATCCATTGAAGCCACCAGTCCAATTAGGATAATCGGAGTTAGTGTATGTCTTATTTATGAAAAACATAAATTAAAAAGGGTGGAAGGCAGATGAAAATGTTTATTTACTCAGTATGTCCACACAAATATATTTATTTCATACATATTTACCTTATGCCAAAAATTACAAATATAATATATCTTTAAATTTTCATGATTTTCAAGGGAGCAGTGGGCATGGCCAACTGCAACTGATTTAAATGTTGTCACCATTTGAGTAGTTCTTAGGCTCTTAGTCTGAGGTCATAGTGGCGCGAGAAGCGAAGTGAAGGTTGAAGAGATATACGTTGAATACGTTATATTGCAAAACAATTCAATTAAAAACGGTATGTTGCACATATGCAACATGTGTTCAACAACCAAACAACAAGAAAGAATTGAGTTGCAAACGAAGGCTCATTGCAGCTCTATATACAAAAACTATGCGGACGTTCTGACATCAGACATCTTAGTGCTAGATCTTTTGTTTCACACGGACGGGCAGACGGATATGGTTGTATTTAATTGCCTGGTGATGCTGATCAAGAATATATATTAAATATATTTATAGAGTCGGAGATAATTCCTTCTGCCTGTTACATACAGTCTTGGTTGGCTTATAGGCTCTGAATAAAGATTTTGTCTGACTTTGCTGCATATAATTTTCAACCGAACCTAACGGCTCAAATTAATACCATGGTTTTGCAACATTCCTTCCTTCCGCCTTCAATAATCATTCTGACGTGCGAATTACTATGCAGATTTGGCTGACTTTGTTGTATGTATTTTTAAAACCAATGTAAAGGATTCAATTAATATTATGCTTTTTGCACAGTACCGTCAATATGTCACGGTCTCCGTTCAACTTCGGGAATTTAATACAAACGGTTGGGTCTTTGTTATGTCTTCCTGAGGGTAGAAATACCCTCCCTTTCTAAATTTCCCAATCAGTTAAATTCCTAGGTAGGAAAATTAGGTTTGCTATCGTATAGATAAGACAGTGACCCAGGCGCGCTGAATAATCTTATCCGGCTAGGAAAAAGAACATCTCATTTCCAATATATAAGAAGATATATATAGCCAATATACAATCGTGGAAATAAGTAATTTGACATAAATAAAAATTCACATTTTGTATTATAAACTCTAATTTATTTATACAAAAAATATTAATGAAATTTATTTATAAAAATAGTCTAATAAGACAATAAAAAACAAAAAAAAATATTACATTTCTATTTGATTCTTTCACAATCAGATAAATTAAGAGCGTGGGGAATCAATTTGCTCTAAGAGCAGTTTATCAGGTGGCTATGTTTTCCGTGCAAATAGCTTACTAGGCGAGTATTTTCTACATTTAAATACTAATACTATTACTTAAAACGTAAAAATCATAAATTTAAAAATCTTTGCGGAAGGAAAAGTCGGCCAACAAGAGGCCATTTTGGTTCAGTAAACTTTCTTCAATATTATATTCCAAGTGTTTAATTTTTTTATTTAAAAATCAAGCAATATTTACTATTTATGGTCCCTTATAAAACATTAAACATTTTTTGTGAAATCTCTCGTGAACCCTAGAAAAAAAATTTGCGGTATACACTGTCTTTAGACATCCGATACGAAAAAAATGAAAGTTATAAGTTAAAGGACAAGTATCCAATGGTTTTTTGGTCGGCCAACAAGAGGCCATTTTGGTTCAGTAAACTTTCTTCAATATTATATTCCAAGTGTTTAATTTTTTTATTTAAAAATCAAGCAATATTTATTAGTTATGGTCCCTTATAAAACATTAAACATTTTTTGTGAAATCTCTCGTGAACCCTAGAAAAAAAATTTGCGGTATACACTGTCTTTAGACATCCGATACGAAAAAAATGAAAGTTATAAGTTAAAGGACAAGTATCCAATGGTACTCACATAGCGTTTTTATGTTTACCGATTTTAAATCAAAGAAGTCAAGAACCCAATTTCTGATTGCCAAAAGTTACTGTTAAAAAAAACTATAATAAACTAACTACTCAGATGTGAGTGTGGAGAATAAACTGAAGAAGTGATGTACTAAATTTCAAAACGATTTTGCTATCGTGTACACTGTCTTCCAAAATGGCCCTTTTTAGGAGAACGCCTAAATAATGTTCATTATCGTACGTTAAAGGAACAAACGTTCAACTACCTTTAACATCGTAAACTTCTCTCCGATAAATGTTAAATTTTGACGCAGTATTCTTAAGAGGTTGGACTTTGATGAAAACAAATCGGAAAAAATGTAAATAACTTATCAAGCAAGATCAAGCAAGGGCAACAAGTTTAAGGGAGGGAGCAACAGCTAAGCAGCGAGACAAAAAACAGGGACAACCCCCACCAAAGTGTGCGCGAAGGGACTACACTGCCAAAAATATAAAATATTGCGTTTAAAATTTGGAATTTTCAATTTCTTCAGTCACTTTTCTTTATTTTCCGTGCCCCTCTAAGAACGACTAAAGAACAAATCACAATTTTTTCACTCAGTGCAGAGGTCGTATTTTTTTTTTGTGTAGCCCTAGACACTGTTTTTGTTGTTGCAAACTCGAGATCGCGGGCATTGCGACCTTTTCAATAGATTTTGTTGTTGCATTCTTCATAGATGGCTGGCCATCTGAAAGAGCAAAGTGAGCTGAAAGAGCCACTACGCGCCCACCCAGGTCGTAGATAAAGTTCATTTGAATGTAACCTAAATCATTTTGGTTACGAAGGGGAGTCCGATATTTTAAAGAACATTTCAACGTTTTGTTGTATTGGCAGAGCGATTACTCAAATTAAATCTAGTCTAAAGCCAAACGATACCACTCCGTTTTTTGTAGTGGTCTCATGAGTTTTGGAAACAGCCCGAAGTTACACGAAGAGAAATCAGACGAATACGGTAGTTGCGGAACGGTATGCGTGAAATTTTTGACGAAATGGTCACGCAAAAACCAACCCACCATAATTCTGGTCTTTTCAGACGAATTACTTAAGGCAAACGACGCATAATGTTCAAATGCTATTCCTGACCAGCACACTACAAAAATCGAAAAATAACAGTTTATTTGTATTAAGTGTTTATGTTATTAAGTACCATAACCTTGATTTTTGAACAACTTTGACGTTCACTTTGCACTCAGGCCTTGCATTAATTGTTGACTCATGTCCCATAATCATGCATTTGAGCTTGTCCTGATAATCAAAATGTTTGTTTCACACATATCAACGTCAACGGTACGACTTTTTTGAAATAAATTGACCTGCTCGGTACTAAACGAGATTTGACTTTTCGTAGGCACAAATGGTCGTTCAAAATGGTTTTCACTGATCCTAATAGTCAACCGACGATTTTTGAGCACTGATTCCATCACTTCATTGACGTGATTGTCATCTGTTGATGTCGATGTTCATCTGGAGCGCATCAAACACGCACTGACCCTTAATATTTTTCTGCGATATTGTAGAATCCCTCCGGAACATCCTCAACGGTTTCGCAGACGAAATTGCATTCCGCAAACAAAATTCGATGACAAGTAAAATCATTGTAAAAATCGAAAAATGCATTCTTAGTCGTCTGGTAAAGACAAGCGTAAATATACTACTTTCCATTCCTTATTTTATTTTCTTTCCGATTTTATTTTATTTTGTTATATATGTACATATACAATAAATATCTGGCAAATTGGATGTAGATGTAATATGGGAAATCAGAAAAAGTTCATAGTTTAAAATATAAGCTTATCCCCTAAAGACTATCTCCGGAGGAGATCGAAATATATTACGAAAATAGGTAGAAGCACCAAGACCTCGAAGCAGTCAAACCATCGTTTTATCTTACATTAAAATGATCTCAAAAATCACTTTATAAGTGTATTGTTAAAACTTACATATTTTTAGTGGGGTGTTGAAAACTGTTGGTCGGAAACTGTATATTCCCTGCAGTAACTCTGGGTAAGCACTTGTGCTAGCTCCAGATTGCTGAATCGTGTAATGTGATTTAAGTTCACTGAAACATATTGTATTAATAATATAATATAACTATTGAAACCACACTTACATATTGTCAGAGTTCGTTTTTTCAATGGCATTTACTAATTGTCGAACGAGATTTTCATCACGGACCGCTAGCAAGTTGCTAGATTCATTGGCCACTAAAGCATGGAATAGGAGGGACTTATTTAAGGAAGCGGCACTTTGAAGTGAATCCGAGACAGGTAATTCGCTCAGCACTTGGATATAAAATTAACACATTAACGTCGTTCATAATTGTAAGACTAAATATTTTCAATGTACTTACAATCAGAAGTGCTGGTTAAACCAGCTAGCGTTGTTACAGGCACGCTAGGTATGTCACGGTCTCCCATCTTAATTGTCAGCCAGAGTCGATTTTATTCTAATTTTTAGCGGGGACTTTAGTATTGTTTAAGCTATACAAACACTAGAAACACGCGAATATACTATATATACATATGTATTAAGTTGTTTATATGGATCTATGATTTTGTTGTAAGACATATACATATACATATCATCTATGTTGTAAAACATATTGTCAATAATTTTTATGAAAAAAACGATAACAATACGAAAACTAAATCAATTTATTTGTTTTAAAATTGTAATGTGTATATGTATGTATGTAAATACGTGAATACGTTATACCACCTATATATATATGAGGACTATAACATTAGATTTTTAAGCAATCTGACACTGAACTATTTATTTAGTATACATATGTACATATTAATAGCTGATACATATTTGTATATATGTATGTATGTCGTATGTATTGTTTTTTTATGCGCCGATGTACAAATATTTAAACCATAATAAGCCTTTAAGTATGTTAACAGTTTTAAGTTTTTTTATCTTATCTTTTGTTTATCTGGAGTATTATTTATTTTAGATTAAATGTTTTATAAACGTATTAAACTGCTTATTTCCGTAGACAGATATTGAATTATCTTCACTAATGGCGAAAGAATATGGCCGACTTCACTGTATTAAAACTGACAGCTGTAAAAAGGCCATTTCTTATGCCTCTCAGATTCCCGATTTTAAACAAATCTAATTGTCGCATTCGAAACGACAGAAAAAGAAACAATAATACATATTTTTGTTTCGTGCCGCATTTCTATATAGACATTAAAGGTATGTACATACATATGTAGTTCTAAGGCCAAATTCACACTATAGTGATTTTCGGGGAACAATGAGACATTTGACCATCAAACATCAGCAATAAACAAACAATAAAACTTTAGGTAACCAAAGGTAAGGAATATTCTAAATGATGAATTACTTAAATAAATTTTATTTCAAACATTGTAAAACAATTGGCGGAACTCACGGATGGGCTCCAGGGTTGGGAGGGCACCATTATTAAACAACGATCAGCACAGTACAAACGGCTAGTAATATGTGCTATTTCATTATACTGTTTCGTTGTAGAGCAGTCCAATTTTATTTTTATGATGAGTTAGTTGTGAATATATACTTTTGCAGTTGGACAGTTAGAACAGCGTGAAATTTGCACAGCATATTCATATGATTGCAGCGATCAAATATGTATTTGTTAATATATGTACTCAGATCGATGAACTGTGTTTTTTACCAACTTAAAACAGGGTCGTGCCGAGACGAGAGAAGAAAGTACTAGAAAGTTAAATAAGGCACTTTTGGTGTTTGCTAAAGTATTTGGCATGCAAAAATTCTTTGCAGCAAAAATTCTTGCAGAAAATGCAACAAATATTTATATAGAACACGTAGTCCGTCATTTGTCATTTGTTTAAGATACAGTTGGTTGTCAAGAAACATAACATAACATAACACAGCTGATTTAAGGTATTGCCACATCATTTGCTTTCCAACTCATATAAAAGTTGATCTAGGCTCGGAACTGCTTTTATATTTGAGTACGCACAAGCTGAGGTTGTATTCGCACTTCACTTTGAACATATTTACGATTTGATAAGGTTACAACATATCAACAACTAAGAAATGCTAAAAGAGGTATTTTTCATTAATTTCTGAACAAATGAATCCGCTACCTGGCTTCTCGCTAAAATCGTAGTCTCTCAATCCTCGCCAAGACATGGACAGAAACTTGAGAAAGCTGTTAGGCGTCAATACGACAAGTTTGGGCATATTAGCTTGTGCTCCTTCTCCAGTTAGGATAAGCTATAATTATGGTATTTTCTTTATTAAAAATAAGCCTCTTTTGTAAAATCACTATCATTACATCTTTATATAGATATATAGAGAGATAGATATGTATATACATAAGACAGGGTATAAAAGGTAAGCATTTATTCTTGTATTATGTTCTGTTTGCCATGGAGTCCAAATTCATTGATCTTCAGATTCTGCTTACAAATCATCCGTAACAAATATCCGTAATTTCAAAATCGCTAATTATTTCAAAATTTCTTTCAAAAAAATAAATTACTTCTTTTTACACATTTGTTAAAATTAAATTTCTTTCTTGCTTTCCAACTTAGAGTCGACAGCAGCTGATCTGATTAATCAAACGCTCTATTAATCCATTAATCCATCATTGAGTGACTGCGGCTCGTTCTTCTGGCGTGTGATAACCGATCTTTTTTATATAATTTATTCGACCCCACTACGCATTTTCTCCTAGAGCACCAACGCTAGATTTTATTTTGGGGCTGTGAACTAAAAGCTTATGTTAAGTTTAGCTTCATGGTATTTTTCGTGATTTCTCGAGAGAGTCCATAATTTTCCACATTTTATAGCGATCAAATATGTATATAGAAAATTTTTTTGGAATTTGTATATATTTGCCTTCTTTTCATCGTTTCTGTTACCGCTTTCGTTTTGCTTAGAACTGTCAACCATTGAACCCATTTATTCATTCCACAGTTTTTCTTTATTGGAACTTTTGCCGCGCCATATCATTAAATCAATTCTGTGAGACTGTAAGAATAATTAGTTTACCTCTATGAAGATATGTACATATATGTATATATTATCTTTAAGGTTTTCTATTTAATGTTCAAAGATTCCTTTTCACCTATATACAGAAAGTGCTTTCTTTTACAAATTGTATTTTAAGCGGACGGCAGAATCTAACAGATTGTTGTATTTCATTTCCCAAATAACTTAATTGGGATTATTTAGTAATTTTAGTATAAAAGTTTAGTTTAAGTTAGTTTAGTTTAAAAGTATAGTTTAAGATACAAATAAATTGATTGTGATGTGGTGAAATCAAAAAATCGAAAATGTTCGATAAAGAAAAATTTTGGATCTAGACGGACGCCAAAATCGTTGATTGGAGTGTTTCTTTAAGCACATAAGTCGCAAGCGTGGAAGTGACACGACAGAATTTCATTAGCTTGCACTTAGAACCATTTAAGTCTAATAAATTAACACGACAGCATGTTTGAAAGTTATTGAGATCTGTTTATAAGTCCGACTGGCAAGAGCTGTCTTAATATTGCACACAAAGCTCAACGTCATCTGCGTACATGAACACTATAGAGTTAGCCAAAACTTTGGGCAGGTCATTAATAAATAATGTAAACAATAAGGGACCCAAATGGCTCCCTGACTGAAAGTTTTGTTGGAAGCCCTTTATTATAAATGAAGTGAGCTCCAAAAGATTGGTTGTTGTTGATCTTCGCCTCATAAATCCATGTTGACATGAAGAGAAGACTGATCTACAAAGATGCTGCAAATGGGGAGTTATCGATTTTTCGAAGAGTTTTGGGATGGCTGACAACTTAGAGATTCCTCTATAGTTGGCTGGTGAGACCTACACTCCAAAGCAGTCCAAATATCGATAGTCACATCGAAAGTAGGATGATATGAATTTTCGGGCTGTGTCAATGGCGAAACTCTGACCAAACTGACTCTGGCCGGGTCAGAGACAAATCAGAGATCAAGCAAGCGATCTAAAGAATTTCGGACATGGTTGACTTGAGACAGCGAAATATCGAACAAGCCCTTAATAAAGTCATGTTGTGTGGTAGTGAAAAGAGTATTTGAAGATTTGGTAGCAGACCATGTAACGGCAGGAATGTTAAAATCAACTAAAACTATTAAATGGTCTCTATACGAAAGTCTATTGGAGAACTATTGGATAGCCGTAAGATGGTTCCAATAAATAGGAAGATCGGACAACGGAGGAATGTAGAAACATGTAATATAAACGAAACTACCTTTGACAGATAGCTTTACACAAAGGAATTCAACATCTTTGCATTCCTCAAAAACTAATAATTCCGACTTCAGTGTGGAGTCCACCGCTATGAGGACACCACCACCTCGGCGGATAGGCCGATCCAGCCTGTATAAAGTGTACACAGCTGAAAAAGCTTCGGAGCTAAGGATGTCCGGCTTTAACCAGGTTTCTGTGAACACAATAAATTGGGAAACAAACGAATGGCGATCAGAATACAATTTAGGGAGCTTACTGCGTAAGCCTCTTGCATTCTGATAGGAAATGAGGATAGAGTTTGTTATTTTTTTGGTGCAGACGTAGACGTAGATGGCACAATGGTTTGGTCTGGCCTAGGAAGACTTATTCCTATAGGCCGCCTTTTCTTTTTCTTAGCTTCGAACTCCTTAACAACAACATACTTTGGCCAAAAGCTATTAGAGCATATTGTGGTAAAGGTCTCGTTAGGGACATTTATTTTGAATGATAAAATATCCCTAGCGTAAGAAAATTTAAATTTTTCCAGCTTTATTTTTAGTTTTTCGGCTTTTGTCTTGCCTAGAATATAGGCAATAACATCGTCAGATGTTATATCAGGGGAAAGCCGCGAAGCAAATATATGTTTCTTAGGAGGTACTACTAAGAGTGATTTTGGCATCACAGACTGATTGTCTATGTTCCCAGTTGGAGCCGATGGTCCGGACCTGTCACTCTAGGGAGTTTTCGGGACTGGGTTCTGTGGGGTCGCTGATTGTGACCCCTCAGCAACCAACACAGAAATTACTGGGGGCGCACCCCCGTTAGTTAAAAAAATAAATAATTATGTAAAGCGTTTGGGTTTAGGAATAATTAATTACGAATGATGTTAGCAGGCAAAATGAGTTAATGTAACAGATTTAATTCTTTTACAGCCATCCCTCGAAAGATCGATCGTTCGTCGTTGGGGTAACGCAGAGTAAGTTTCCGCTACCATAGGTATCGATAATTTTGAACTGAATTCAAAATTGATTTAAAATAGCCAAGCAAAATAAGCAAAATAAACATGAACTAACTACAAGTAAAGTAAATGCAATTAAAAATGAATATAAATATTTGTAGGAACATTTTATTTTCTAAAGCCAAGTGTGAATTTTTTATAAACTTTGTAAAATTCAAGTTAAAAAAAATTTAGTTAAAGCATTTTAAATGCATGAAGTGCTAAAATATTATTATAGATTGTTAAATTAAATTAAAAACAAAGAAAAAAAAAAGAAATTAAACAAAAATACATAAGGAGACAAAACAATTTCGATAACATTTAATACGCATTGAAAGAATTATTAGAAATTGAGATTATTTCACACAACACAAGATACCTTGCGATCTTTGCAAAAAAATTCAAATTATTATTGCTATATACATATATAACTGTTAAGAATGTCTACCTTCTTAAATTAAAAAACATTTACAATTCTATTCAATTATTAATATGAGAGGTTCAAAGGGGAACGGAGTTAATATCGCGATAATGTTTTTAGAATTAAATTTAGTTTATTAAAAATGAATAATTCCAAAAACATAAATGATCATGTCATTTATTTTTTCTTTAATTCCATTTGTGTTTTGTTTTTATGAGAAATTATTAAATATCTTATCAGCTTTGTGGCATATTCGAAAACAAAAACGTTGAGTTGTAATTGGATCATTCAAAGTCTAGCAATTTTGTACAACAATAAACCTTACTGGAGAGACATAAACTCTGATTAATATCATGATTAATATGGAATATACCGTCGTAAGGGAAATAAAAGGGATCACCCGAGCCAGGCTCGAGACAGGTGATCATCGGTTGGGCGGATACACAGGTAACGTAACTACATATACGTTCCAATTCTTCCCTCTTCCCCACTCTTCTCTTCTGAAATTAATCTACATTTTTCCCGCTTATCTTACCAAATCTACGACTTTTCGTATGACGTCTTAAGCACGCCTAATTACTTATTTAGTAATAACAAACCGTCACCAGATCTGGATAAGTAAGACTCCAGCCCCAAAGCCGACGAGCTATAGCCGGATACTAAAGCGTGTCCCGCGAAGACAAATCCGTGTTCAATACGATTCACTATAAACGTTGCACGTTACAAGTGCACATATAGAAAGCGGACCAATTAAAATTTGATATAAATTTGCTTAACCTTACAAAGTCTGCTCTGAGAAAACAGTTGACCTTTGTAGGTGGCCGATCAGACCAACACTCCAGAGCTGGCTCAATATCTGCTGTAGTTAAAAGAGTATTTGAGGATTTGATAGCGGACTATGTAGCTCCCGGAATGAACAACTATATGGTCCCTATCCGAAAGTCAATGGGAGACAGACTGGATAGCGAAAAGATCGTTCCAATAAATAGGAAGTTCCGATAACCACAACCTTGCCGGCTAGGCCGATCCAGCCAGTATAAAGTGTACAAAGTTGGAAAAACTTCGGAGCTAAGGATGTCCGGCTTTATCAAAGTTTCTGATAGGAAATAAGGAAAGAGTTTAGTTTTTAGGCGATAAAGATGTAGAGGGCACAATGTTCTGGTCTGGCCTAGAAAGACTTATTCCCATAGGCCGCCTTTTCTTTTTCTTAGCTTCAAACTCCTTAACAACAACATACTTTGGTCAAAAGCTATCAGAGCATTTTGTGTTAAAGATATCGTACGGACATTTATTTTAAAAGTTAAAATATCCCTGTCATGAAAGAATTTTAAATTTTCACCCTTACTTTTGATTGTTTGACTTTTGTCTTTGATTGAAACAAATATGTGTTTCGTAGGCTGTAGTACCATAAGGGATTTTGGCAACATTTGGCAACATAATTATTTATGTTACTAATTGTGGCCGGTAGTCCGGACCTGCCACCCTAGGAAGTTTTTGGGACTGGGTTAGGTGGGCTCGTTGATTGTGACCCCTCAGCGGACAGCACGGAAATCACTATGGGGAACACCCCCTCCAGCGGCACTTTCGGATACCAAATATTTTGTTCGCCCGATCTAACCCGTGATGTCGATACTGAGACTGAGGGCGCTGCTGAGGGAGTCTGCAGCTAACTACCGGGGAGATGTAGGATCCGCATAACTGAGCTTTGTCAACAGCGATTTTTTTGCGCTTAGGGCACTCGTTCAGGAACTTAAGGTCATTAAACTGAGCACATCGTTCGTCTTATGAAAACTACTAAATAGCTCTATAATACCGCTTCTGGCTTGTCACATAAGAGACCTAATTTCCTTTTCAATGTCGAGACAAGTCTCACAGCAGTAGCGCAACCAAATGTACTCGGCATGCACAATGTTGTTGCAAAGCCAACAGCCGATCGTAAGATCGCAAATAGCAATTGGCTTTTCTTGTGTTTTATGCTTTTGCTTTTGCCTCACGAGGGGCGCCATTTATTTTGTGACGAACACGGTGAAGTGGATACCTACTAGTTGCATACTGTGCCTACAAGATCGGCCTAGCTCAGGGAAGAGGCAGAGGGGTCGGATTACTCCCTAGTCAGAATCACCGCCACACAATAAAAATATGATGGATCCAATATTCATACGTTTTCTGATTTAGGCATAGTTTGGCTGATCAAGTGCTATATCTATACTCACGAATCAATCCCTCAATTTCCGCAGGCCTGAAGACTGGAGTGCTGGATGACTTGGTAAATGTGAAAAAATGTAATTTAAATTATGGAGTCTCAATATAAATAATAAAGAAGAGAAAGGATTATGAGTATTGGGTGGAAGAATTATACAAACACAAAGTCCATAATGTTCTACTTGATTATAAAAGTCGATACTGGCACAGCTTCGTTGATCTTCTCCCAATGCTGTTGTTGGTGTTGAATGAGCATGCTGCTCCCTTGCTTGGCTTAATTGAGGTTATGTTGCGCATGGTATGGAGCAGAAATTTGAGGAGACAGTCGGACGTCCACTTTTCTTGATATTATGCTGCTGATCACGCATACTTTGCAGAACAGAACTCTCAGCCAAAACAAACACTTGCTCTCCATGTCACAAACACGTAAGCGCCTTGCGAAAATTTGTACACAACAACGTCCTGTTTAGCACCACCACCGCGCAACTGGATTGACTATATTGTCAACGTGGTAAAGTTTGTGCTAACACGCAGTACTTCTTAAACCACTTACGTATGTTTACTATCAAGATCTTGATCAGAGTACAGGGTAGCCGTACTTCATCTGACAGGCTACAGAGAGATGTCAGATAGGTGGTCCCTTAACAGCCGTGATCGGCTGTTACAGCGTTGGCGGTTACAGCGCTTATCGGACTGTTACCGGGCGATTTGTTATCTACGACGGTTTTAATTTTAAATTGTGGGACACCAACATCGTACCCTCACAAAGTCCTCTTTAAATACCATTATTTTAATGTTTTCCGGGTTATCGCAAGGATGCCATTTGGGTCCCGTTTTTTTTTTTCATTATTTATTGATGATTTTGGCTAACTCTAGAGTACTTATGTACGCAGATGACTTTGTGTCAAATATAAAGAACCAGATCATATGTTAATATTTTAATCCTTAATGGCTCTAAGTGCAAAAAGTCGTTGGTATTTCCATTGCCATTCTGCTTAGGCTTATCCACATGTAAAGCCATAGCATTCTACATCTGCTTCTGAATCGTCTTTTTTTGTTTCGCCATTTCTTTTTTTTCCATTTTCATCTCTCACTTGCCATTTTTTAAGTTTAAGTCTATATGCAATTTTCAGAACGAATTAAAAAAACCGAATCCAACCATGTAGAGGACTTATGCCATATTTTAATGCTTCATGTCTTGGCTTAAATTTTGGTGAGTTTTTAAACATTTTGACTGAAACCAAATCTTGCCAATTGTGTCCGATATGTGGAGCGAGTCCAAAGGTCTACATGAAAAATGCTAGCATGAGCTATCGGACACAATTGGCAAGATTTGGTTTAAAAAAAACCTTTCCATCTAAAAGTGTCATTTGAAGATCATATTTAACTTATATTGATTTTCCATTTACAACGGAGCAGACATATGAAGACAAATCTTTTATTTGACTATCCAAATCTTTTTTTTTTTCATTAAGAATATGGTCTTTTGTCTCTTTTACAAACTCAGGCTTGACTGGTCTACAAAATCGAATCGACTGAGGAGTACGATTCATCCAAAATACATTTCCAATATGGTCTATTAATTTTAGATGGATTATTGTTGTCGCAAAAAGCGAGTCGTCAGAAAGCAATAAATCACACCCAAAATCACATCAAATCCATAGCTTGCAATAAGGGTAAGACTTAAAGTATTGCCAAACGGCTTAAATATATCTTCTTCCATTCGAATTATACGATAACTAGTGTGGTCTAGAAGACTTTGCAGCGGAACTTCAGCAACTCACTCGGTTACAATAATATTAAAAGGTCTACATTTGACTTAGCTTCTCTGACTTTGTTGTAAGCAGGAAAAAGTTCACAAGATCGGGAAATGCTGAGCTCGCGAAAGTTGTTGTACTGACTTTTAGTCAATGAATTTTCAAGCAGATATGCTAAAACTTCATCCTCCGTTAGTCGAACCGAGTCATTTTTCTGAGTACAAAAATGGTTTCTAACCTTATTGGGGTCACTCGGAGTAAGAAATGTATTTAAACTGCGGCGGCATGCACAAGAAGAGATGTGTTGTGACCCTGATTAACAGCTAAATCGGATGCCAATTTTCTCTTCTGACGGGGACAGGCGTTAACATATTCAATGGGTGGGCGTCCAACTGGTCTTAATGTTGACACGAAGACACGAATGAACCTACTGTTATAGACATATTGGACAGAAGCCATTCGGTATGCTTCGTTTTAAATCTGGCCATACTTCTGTTACATTTTGCTAAGTTCTTATGTATGTAAAGGTGAAAACTTCTCACTGTTGTGTTGATTTCATCCTATTTCTCCGTGCTTAAGTCGAATTCTTTTAGTTCATCATAAATCCAACTCGAAACGGCAGATGCGCTACGATTGTTTTGTATATAGATATCAAGCAGTTGATCATAGGCGAACTCAACCACAGCTACAATATGTGAGATTTATACAAATCGGTGCAAAATGGAGCAAAAAAGCCTAATAAAATTAGTTTATATACACTTTGCAATTTAATGACACATAGTTACTTTTTGGCACAAGTTGGCACAAAATTTGTTTGGACAACACCAATAAACGCTCACAAAGAACACATTATCAAACATGAACAAAATCTTTTCTAATACAAATATTCTACATAAGTTTAAAATAAGTTTACTTTCTATGAAAAATTTGAATTTTCGTCAAAATATCGGCTTGCTGGCCCAATGTGCAGTGGTAGAACCAGAAGTTTGAATGTGAAACTCGCAATGCAAGATTCTACTCTTCTAGCCTTTTGCCTAATGGATAAGACGTCTGAAGACTTTTACTTTTTTCTCTTTTTTTGCGTGTTTTTTTGTTTAGTGTGGTTGTAAAAAAAACAATTTCCTGTAAAACAATTTTTTACATTTATTTTAATTTTAAGAAGTACATGTTATTTAATTGTTTGGTTTCACTTTTGAACAGATTTGTGTTTATTTAAAGTGATTTTTTGTATTGAGTTTTTTTTATTTAACTATTTATTAATTCCATTATTTTCTTCTTGTGTATAATATAATTGTTATTTTCTTTAATTGTTATCTCATCGTTCATGGCTTGCAGATCAGAAGCAGTAGAGCAGCAAACGTAGTTTGGGCGTGGGCATGAGTGAGACAGATAGTGTTCGTCATGCCTCACTACACTTTGCGTGTGTATTGGATGGTAAGAAAGAATTGAAAAGGGATCGACATGCGGCGCACAACTAACCGAGTACTCGGTCGGGAAACTCATTTCTTGCTTTGCTTTGCCGTTCGGATACGGTAAATTTTTACTCATGCCTTCACCACATTTCCCAAATCCGTTTTACTCAATGTCTCACTCAGTCAGTCAGAACTTTGAGTGAGAGTACCAAATGCTGCTTTGACTGTATTCATGCAGACCTCTAGAGCCTATCAATCTCATAAAAATGAAATTTTGTCAAAAATTTGTTGCCGCGCTTACACATACACACAAAATCCACTTACACTTATGCAGGAACAGGCAATTCAATTCAATATATGGTTCTATAGTAAACAACAGTAAACAATATTATACACTAAGCGTATAAGCACCAACCATACAGCATATAGACTATCCATTTCATGCCGAGCAAAGCCGAAGCTGCGGGGCCTGTCGCATTCGGCTCTATGGTGCTTGTCGCTAAAACATTTTCGTGTCCAATTTCGTTGTATTGATTGAACTGCACTTACGCAGACAAAACGTCTCTACGAGTACTGCGGCAACAATTAGAAATGGTTTAGTAAGACGACCTAAACCTAATGGAGTACTATGACGAGGTTGAAAAAAATTGCCACTTGTCACAAACAAAATCGTCATGACTCATAATAAAAGTAGTGCCTCGATACACTGTACTGCGGTTATGATCGATGCGCTGCACGCGCTTATGTCAGGCCAAACAAAAATCGTTGAAATCCTACGTTATTCCAGTCAATGGAGGAAAAAGGGCCAAACCGCGAAGGGAACAGATAGTGAAATCACTATCAAAATAGGCAGGAGAAAAACCCGCATTTCCTCGGAAGACAGAATCAGGGCAGCGAATCGCTGTTCGAAGCATACATAAGGCGAAATGGTAGAGAATTCCGTAATCAACACCAGGTAGAATCCATGGATGTCAATCCTTCGTCGAACAGTTTCCGACCAGCAACAAACTGGGTTCGATTCAATTATACAATTCATTGAGAAAAATAAACTTATGGAGATAATAAAGCCGGTAGTTAGCCCAGGAGTTGTATATGCATTTCATTGCCACTTCCCAACTCTGCCCACTAATCAGCACGAATTAGTGACATTATTTCCAGCGACTAAGTTCTGGCACTGCAAGAACATGGTGCCAGAGATTACCAAAAAAAGTAGGAAATATTCAATGCGGAACATAATCGTCACCACAGAGCAGCACAGGAAAACGTGGAACAAATCCTTTATGACTATTACTTTCCAAAAATGTTAAGATTAGGCAACGAAGTCGTACTAAAAAAAAAACAAAAAAAAAAAACCAGAGCTTGGGGACATATTTTCCACCGACAAAAAACTGTTTCTAACTTGCAATGCCCCTCTTCTTCAGTTAGTAAATTTATTCCCCAATATTAAAATTATGTATTACGATAACGTACCGTGTTTCAATTCAGAAACAATCACCTCACTGTTAAAAAGTCAATTCGTCATAAACATTGTTAATGCACCACCGCTTCATAACAGCTCAGTTCAGGTGGAGCGCTTCCACAGCACCCTGGCAGAGATTGCTAGATGCCTAAAAATAGACAAAAAATTATTGACACACTTCAAGAATTACTTCCCGCATCAATAGAATATAATCGAACCATCCATTCAGTCACTGGGCAAAGACCACTAGATTTAATTTTTAACACACCTAAACCAAAACTACAATTAAAAAAAGAAAAATTAACAAAGGCGCAAAAATACAAGATTTAAAGTGCAATTCAGATAGGCAAAACAGAGTGTTTGATGTAGGCGATAAAGTATATCTTTAATGAAAGAAAAGATGAAGAAAAATGAAGAAAAAGTTTAGGCTGACCTAGGAACATACCATAATAATACCATAATAGTACCAAATTAATAGTTGCTATTCAATAATTTCCCACATGCTTGAATCACAGATTTCTCTGGGGCAAACTACAAACTACCACTTTTTTGTATGGGAACAGACTAGTTTTCTAAGAAACTTTATACCACGGTTTATAAGCACGGTAGAATATACAGAAAGAATGCATGAAGTATTCCCTCAGCCCCTATGCCTTTTGTCCGGTTTAACTATACACTACAGCAAGGAAGGGCACGAAATCTAAGGAACGGAGCAAACGCACATCGAAACAGCAGACAGACAAAAAAAAGTCGAGAAAAAGGTCACTTGTGTGCGCAAATGCACTACACCGCCAAAAATAAAAAATTTCGCCTTTTAAATTAGGAACTTTTAATTTCTTCAACCACTTTTCTGTATTTTTCATGGCCTTCTTAGAAGAACGACCAAAGAACAAATCAAAAATTTTTCACTCAGTGCAGAGGTCGCGGCCAACTGCGCAATTTGATTTTTTGTGCGTGGGCGAAGACACTGTATTTTTTGTTGCAAACTCGACATCGCGACCTTTTTTTGTCTCCTCTTTGACGCCTATTTTCAATAGAATTTGTTGTTGCATTTCTTAATGGATGACTGGGCACGCGCGACGGTCGTCTTGTGCGACAAGCTGGCGCCAGAAAAAATTCTACCTGCCGAGCAAACTGAGCAAAAAGAGCCACTGCGTGCCGTTCCTTGCACTACAGGATAGCCAGAAGTCTGGACTTTATAGGCACAGCATTAAAGGTCGTTACCGGTACCCCGGACCTATCCGATTTTGAAAAGGTTAGAATAACCGAGGCTCAATTGATAGGGTCAAATAATAGACAAGTTATAATTAATATAGAAACGCGAAGGCAAATGAACCAACTCACCGACACCGTCAATAAAATAATTAAAGCAAATAATGGAGAACTTGTGGATTCCCCACATTTATATGAAATAATTTTGGCAAGAAATAGAAATTCACAGAAATTCAAAATTTAATGCTAACAAAAACGATCGCTCGATGAAACATTATAAGCCCCACGTGTTTGTAAAAAGATCATGATTTTTCCTGTCGTACGCAACCATACTGTTCTGCACCTTCAAGACAATGTTGTCGCGGAATGCAACGATGGAGTCCTCTCCGTTCCTGACTGCGCGACAACCAACGATTCGATGTTCTGTAAGATAGCTACGCATTATACCTGCACCCGCGGAGTACACTCAGGTGGGATAGCTAATTGCCGCACGCAGCCCAGCCACCTACCACCAATCACCGAAGTAGACGAGGGGCTCATTATCATCAACGATCAACCCTCAAATGCTAGTAAGACGATGGACCCATGATGGCACTAGATGGAACCTATTTATCAACAACACAAAATTCCGAAACTACAACTCAATCAAAAGCAAGACCCTATCGTCGTCAGTATACATCAATAGCCTAGACTTAAAGTGCGTTTTGTTCCTGATTTGGTATAGATTGTTGGGAAGGTCATTCCAATAGCGAATAGTCTGTACAAAGAAATGATTTTCTGCCGTAGCTAGTTTTAGCGTCTTGCAAATAATATTGTTTGTCCCAGCAGATGTGGACATTTGTAGGAGATCGATTATTATGGGTCGTTTCTGGATAATCGCTTGTGTAAAAAAAAAGAAGTTCTTAATTTAATTCAGGGCTCAAAGCTTAGTTCTAAGATCTTAAACGCATATCCTGAAACGGGTTCTCTGAAATCTAAGTTACAAATATAACGTGCTATTGAATTAAATGCAACTTTTAGTTGCACTTGCTGCGACACTGAATGCAAAGAATTCAATGCCAGTTGTTGGTATGTAGTAAAGTGGATTTGACTTCTGTGCCAAGATTTGTGGCCTGTTCAACATAGTAAATAACTACATCATCACCCATCCCTTTTACAAGCATGATAGTGTTGAGTTGTTTTGTAAATATATATAAACATTGTTTTCGATCGACTTAAATGCAGCCACCTCGCCTTCGCCCAATTGCTATCTTTTTCGATATCATGGGTGCTATTTCCAACATATTCATTAATATGATTTAGGGTACGATTGCATAAGGTCTGCATAAAGGTGTACATTACAATCAAAAAATCTATTAGGATATATATAGAAAAAACAGTGGTGCTAAGACAGACCCTTGTGGGATTCTTAAAGCGAGAGGCAAGAAATCAGATTTCTGACTTCCCGAAACAACAGCATGAAGTATATTTGCAAGGTAGGTTTGAAGAGCCTTATTATTAGTAATAATTGTAATAATTTCATATTATTTTTTGTAATTTCACAATAAATTAAGCCGCTACAAATTTTCACCATAAAAATTTTTCTTCATTTCGATTTTGAGTTTTAAGGGAATTAAAAAACCCTTTTATGGAAATTAGGAGAGTGACAATATTTAAGAAGAGTTAATAGAGAGGAACTTTTCACCTTAGCATCGCAATTGTCAGGTACAAAGGTTAATTCTAAAAGACTAACTTTATTATTTACATTTGAATTAAGTTGCTATAAAGTGCATAAAGTCTAAAAAAGTTTCCTTAGTAGTTTTAAGGCGTAAAATTTAGTTTGACACAGAAGCTGAATTACCAGGATGTGTCATCGCTTTTCCTTTATACTGTTAAAGTAAATTATAGTATTTATATAAATTAAAGTATTTATAGACAAAAAATTGGGAAAAGATGCCTCTCTTCTGTCTAAAATGATACTTGGTGATGTCAATATCAACAGGATCAGAAAGGTTAAAGTTTGAAATAATATGATGTTTCACGTCATGAACAGTTGTAGATGCTTATAGCATGGAAACGAAGATAGACTTTTTCGGAACCAAGGCAACAAGTGGAACCGAAGAAGATGGTCTATCCATAGAAACTCGTCGTCGACGTCGATAAAGAACATTGGTAATCAGGTCTGCCATCTGACAATTGATATGATCCAAGTCATCGCCACTTGACGTTAAGAATGCAGGGGATACATTGTAGTTAACAGAAGACTCTGGAACAATTAAGATACAATTAGAGAAAAGTTTATTTAATTTTTTAAGGTTTTTTAAGGTTAAATGATACCTCTTATTGTAAATTGGACTTACACGGCAGTATTAAAACTTATATTACACTAGAGAGGAACGATATGATGCCCTGCATTTATGAAACAGATAACCAAAAAACAGCTCAACAAAGTACAATGATAAAAACGGCGCTTTATGAATTACCCCGAAGGAAGAGTTAAATATTAAATCTACCTAGACTGGACAATGGCAGTCATGGAAAAGCAAAAGTAGCTGCGCTCAGATTTAGGTATACCGGGCATTAGAAATCCCATAATACTGGTCATGACAAAATCCATGCACGATAATTTTATTTTGGGATGATTGGAACAATCACCGAAAAGGCTCGCTCTATGATTAATTGGGCTAGATTTAATAAATATTTTTTGAATGAGAAATAGAGGATAATTTTGCCAGCTAAAAATGTTGTTGTGGATAAAATATATACGTTAAAATTTGTAGTTTTACATGAAGAAGATGCTGTGTTTTGAATCACTTTACATTTAAATTGTTGTTTTATAACAAAATCACCACATATGGTGAACTAAAACTGAAGTTTTTTAGTAAAAATGCAAGTAAGATTAAAACAACATACATACATATATATACACTAATAAAGTGGCCACAAAACAAATACACCGTATGCGCTACACTCTCCGAAATAAAACAGAATAAATAAACATAAATAAAAAATAAATAAATACCTTCTTTCCGATGTTCCGATCTACTTAAAGTGCTCCTCCAGGATTAAACTAAACCAGATGACAACATTGAGAGCATGAGATCATGAGGTTAAGGAATCGCGTATCCTCCATGGAGCTGGAGGTAGTCGATCTATGCTTAGAGCGGGACCAGGAGGTCGCGGGCAAGCGGGAGATAAAAGAGAGAATGGGATGTGTGGCTGTCTGCTCACCATGTGGGTACCAATGCTTATGACCTTCGCATAAATGGGATTCCATTTGTATAAGGTACAAACTTAAGATCACTTTCCGCCATCTTTGTTTTACTCTCCAAATAACTTTATTTTCCAGGCCCGTAAAACACAAAGATCCAATGTTGACCCGGTCATCATTGTCAAGATAGAAAACTTGCGGGAAAACAACGGGCTGCTTAAATTAGCTTCGTGGGCTTGTTCATGTTCGATGCAATGGGAGCGAGAAGAGTTTACTGATAATGCGTCACCTACTGCGCACCACTCTCTTTCTCCCACGCTCTGCTCAACGGAAATAATGTCTCAATGTCTCTCATACCTTTCGGTATTAAATATTTTTTTATCTTTAGTGCCATAGTACTATTTAGCGGGATTTCCATAAATATACCATTTTTTTTCAGTATATAAGTAATTATAAATTGTTCAATGTCTTTTGTATTACTAATCTAATCGGTCTGATTTACAGATTAATTGTGATGGTTATGTGTTTTCGTTCGTTTTTTGTGAATGACCATAGAATGGTTTTGTTCTATGACCAGGTCTCTGTACCGGTGCTTAATGTAATAAAATAAGTGTGACTGGTATTCTATCTGTCAATGCTATGTCTCAATTCAATGTTTTAAATAACACAAAAAATCATACATCATCGGCGTAGCGCTTACCATAAATGTAAGCGGTACAAAACTGATCATCCCTATGTCTTGTATAAAGATGCAAGATTCCCTGTTACAAAGCGTATAATAGCTGGCAAGAGTGAACAAATCAGAACGAAATTTCAGCACACTGCTTACTGTTTTAAATAATACACATATTAGATGTCGATGAACTCTGTCGATCGTGACCGCATATTAATGTACCCGAAGCAACTTCTAATTATTACCTGACCAATACACCTAACCGTGGTAATAGATTTTCCTTCGTTTGCGTCAATAAATGTGATATATTAAAATCAGTTCTCAAATTAAAATCTAATCGACTAAAGTTTGCCTTAAATTAAAAAAAAAATATATAAAAAAAAAAAAAATTCTCTGTGAACATAGGAACATAGAAATTCATAGCAAGCTGTGTAAGTGCAATAACGGATATTCTCAAGCAACTTCACAATTGTGTGACTTTCTTAACCCTTTACGAACATTGTGAAGCATTCTACTCAGTGAACGCCTCTATTCTCTGCACTAAATTTAAAAATTTGTCAAACTTCTCTGTTAGTTCAGGTACATTACATTTCCAAATGTTCTGTCTGATTGTGAATTCCATTTGTTTGCGAATGATGTCCAAACCTATGTAAGCAATCCTGTTAACCAATTAAATGTTTGTGTTAGTACAAGTAATACTATGTTTCTTAAAGTTAACAAGTAGGCTAAATTCAATAGTTTTTGGATAACTCCGAACAAATAAAAATGTATAGATATTTAAGAAAGACCTAGTAATTTCTAGTGATACAATTAACATCTCAAATTGGATTACCAACAACTCACCAATAAAATTAGTCGCCAGTAATACACTATCTTTGACATTATACTGCTCATTATTCTGCTTCAAATAAAGATCTTCATTGCGAAAGTAATTTTTATTGCTACGCTATTTTATGGAGTCGAAGTATTCGTACATTGCCACACGCAATATATGCACAATTTAAATTCGATCCGCCTACACATTATAAAACAATTCAGCGCAACGCATTTTCATTAGTAAAATAAAAAAAAAGAATACAAATAAGTCATAGGAAATAAGTCGGTATGAAAACAATAAAATTATTTAGACAAATAAAATTTAAATTAATTTAGTTAAAAAAAAAATTACATAAAATAAAAACACAATTATTATTATTATTATTATTATTATTATTATTATTATTATTATTATTATTATTATTATTATTATTATTATTATTATTATTATTATTTATTATTATTATTATTTTGAAATTGTGTCATCGAATTATAATATTTATCGGTGCGATCGCTCTAACCGCACGGGGGGTGGTGTCCTAATTGCTGTTAAGTCATCCCTGTCTTCAGATCTATTACAATTAATGTCGACGATAATATTGAATTTGTTTCCGTTCGTATTTCTCTATATAACGAATATATATATATATATTTCTTGTTCGTATATACCTCCGAGATCAGATACAAGTGTTTATTTGCAACACTTATCCCTAATTCAGTTTATTCAGTCTAGTCTTCGAGATAATGATCACCTTGTTGGCTTGGAAGATTTTAACATTCCCTCTTTGAGGGAACAAACACTTTAATTCCCACTAGTGATCATGATTTCGTCAAGGGCATAGTTGATCTTTCCTTAAATCAAGT
>VNJM01003310.1:0-11350 GCA_008042475.1 Drosophila kanapiae
AAGATACGTTACTTCTTCTGACTGAGGAAGCACGGTGTTGTTTAGTGTGAGGCTTGGGCAGTTTCGTCTATTTAAGGTAAAGGTTACGTGTTTACATTTTTGTTCGTTTACTTTTATACGCCAGTCTGAGAGCCATTTCTCTATTGCATCAAGGTGGGTCGCAAGTTGCGCTGAAGCTTGTTGTGGACATTTAGATCGGCTGAGGATCGCGGTGTCGTCGGCAAACGTAGACATAGTCAGTTGGCTGCTCGTAGGGATATCAGAAGTGTATAGTAGGTATAGAGTTGGCCCGAGAACGCTGCCTTGAGGAACACCAGCTTCGATGTTATGTTCAGCTGACATGGAAGTATTGCACCTCACAGCAAATATCCTGTTATAAAGATAAGACTTCAAGAGATTATGCGTGTTATTAGGGAGCATTGTTTTGATTTTATGCATCAGGCCGTCAAGCCATACTCTGTCGAATGCTTGAGAGACGTCCAGAAATACCGCAGTGCAGTATTCCCTATTTTCGAATGCACTTCGGATTTCTGATGTTATGCGGTTCACCTGTTCGATAGTTCCATGTTTTTCGCGAAAGCCGAATTGATGTGCTGGGATACTATTGTGTCTTCTAAGGTATGGTATGATTCGGGTTAGGAGGCATTTTTCGAAGAGTTTTGATAGACACGAAAGTAAACTTATTGGTCTGTATGAGTGGGTGAGCGTGTGGTCTTTTCCAGGTTTTGGTATCATTATGATGATTGACTTTTTCCATCTCTTTGGAAAGCAGCCCAGTCTTGTCATCGCGTTGAACAGCTGGCATATGGTACCAATAGCGCATAGAGGGAGTTCAATGAGCATTTTGGGAGTTATTAGATCGCAGCCTGGAGATTTTCTCGGTTGTAGCTGCTCTTTTATAATTTTTATGACTTCGCATGGACGAAATACAATTGGATCGGCAATGTGAGAGTCGTCTTCTGTTTGCGTCCTTATATTACTCACTGTTGTTGCTGGATTTGGCTGGAACACATTTTGAAGGTGGGCAGCGAATGCGTCGGCTCTGTCTTTGTCGCTTCGGGCCCAGCAACCTGCAGGGGTCCTTATTGGCGTAACCGTCATTGTTGGAGGGCTCAACGTTGAGTGGGCTTTCCATAGTGGGAATTTAGAACTGGATGGGGATAGTTGCTCTATGTAGCGCTGTTGGAGTCTATCTTCTTCTTGTCGGAGTGCATTGGTGAGTCGACGGGAAGCTTCCTTCAACTGTTGGTTTTGTGATGGTGATCGATGTAATTGCCATTCGCTAGCTGCTCTATTGCTGCATTTGTGTGCTTCGTGTTATGTGTTATGTTTTGTTATGTTCGTGGTGTTGCGATTCGAGCCGCTGAACCCAAAACTGACTCTAGCATGCTTACGGTTCTGTTGATGTCATCTTCGCCGGTTAGCTGTGGTGTAAGTTCAATGTGCGAACTTACGTATTTTTTTAATTTGAGCCAGTTTGTGCTGTTAGAGGTTAGCATGACGGGATTGTCATTACTAACTGGCTGTTGGTTTAGGCTAAAGAGTACAGGCGAGTGGTCTGATGATAGATCCGGGAGAGGACTGGCGCTAATCAGATTTCTTGGGATGTTTTTTGTAACTGCGAAGTCGATCAAATCTGGCAGTTTTCTGGGGTCACTTGGCCAGTGTGTAGGTGAGCCAGGGGAAACGCAGTCGAGTTTATTGCTAGGTTTTATAACTGCGTAATACAGTTGTCTACCTTTCGGCGTCACGAGGCGAGATCCCCAGTGCGTGTGCTTGGCGTTATAGTCTCCTGCTGCTATAAAGTAGTTGCCTAGTGAGTTGAAGTAGGCGATAAATTGGGCTTCGGATATGGTGAATCGAGGAGGACAGTATACCGCTGCTAGAGCTAGATTGTGGCAACCCAACTGAATGTTGATAGATGTGGCTTGCAGGTAGTCAGTAGCAAACGTGTTGTGAAAGTGGTGCTTGATGCGGTTTTTAATAAGGATTCCAGTTCCTCCATGGGCCTTTCCATCAGGATGATTAGTATTATAAAACATATACCCTCGGATTTGGAAATTGTATTTGTTGGTAAGGTGGGTTTCTGTAAGTTACGTCGATTTCATTGTCGTTCATAAACTGTGCTAGCTCAAGTTTGTGCCATGAAACGGCGTTGGCATTCCACAGTGCAATGCGCAGGGGAGCCATTGATTATTTTGATAAAGTGCCTTGGAGCATCTGAATCAAGATATTTTGATTTGCCAACATATTTTGCATGGTGGTTCGCACAAAAGACATGAATTCATCCATACTTTGTTGCAACCTGAGTGTCATCGTTTCCATTTTATTTTCTGTGTGCTCTGCACGGTGGTAGGGGACTGTAGATGGTGTTTGGACATTGTAGGCAGGGCTCGCGCGATCCGATTTCAAAACATTTGCAAAGCTTACATTTTTAGTTATAGTGGAACTGCCGAGTGAAGATCGGGCTGCTGACGAAAAGAAGACGCCTGGTGTGGATTTTGAGGGTATCAATGGTGTGTGGTGAGATCGTGCTGTTAACACTCTTTGGTTGATCCGACTTTTTAGCTCTTTGTATACTGGGCAGCCTCTGTAGGTTTCTGTGTTAGCTATTTGGCTTGTTTTTTAATTCACACATAGCAGAGGTATGCAGTTCTCCGCAAGCGAAGCATACGGAGCGGAGTGTGCAGTAAGATTTTGTGTGTCCGTATTCCTGGCAATTGTCGCACTGGACTAGGCCATTGCGTTTATGCGGCTCTTCAACCGTGATTCTGCGTTGCAATTAATACTGGAGTTTGTAGATAGGATGAACTTTGTTTTTCTTGAGGGCCTTAGAGTCAAGTACAAGTTCCACTTTAAAAAGAGGTTGCGGTTGTTTGTTTCGGTTCCGAATATTTGTAACGGTTTTTACGCTAAAATCTTTTAGTGCCTGTTCGACTTCTGCAGTGTTTACATCTGGCTCGATTCCTTTTATGACAGCTTGTTGACCTTTACTACATTTTAGCTGGTAAATTTTCTAAAGCTTTCTTCGCTTTGTTTCATGTATGTTTCCTCTAGTCAAGGGGATTACGTCTAAGCTATCTTTACCAATCAGCTCGATTATTATATTAACAAGGTGGTTGGAGTTTTACTCTCAAATATAAAGCGGAGGGGGCTTCGCTTTCTTTTTGTGGTTATCAATGACTGAAGAAGGGGTTTCGTCAGACGTGTCATCCAAAATTTCAAATCTTTTTGCTGTGTTAGAGTTTGGCACAGTTTCTTGGCTTGAGGAAGCCCGATTGATTTTTGCGACGTTACCCATATTGGTGTCCTGTTGCTTAGTTTTCTTTTAATGAAGCGATCCATGCCAGTCTGTTCGAACCTAGCTTTTTAATTGGGGCCTTAGTCGGTGCTGCGCTAGCTGCAGCTGGTAAATCCGACACAGCAGTTAGATCGATCGACAGGCATACAGACGAAACTGATGTTGTTGTTATCATTGCATTTACAGTTGTTAATGTCGTCACAGTGCCGGTAACCGTGGCCAGGCATGTGGGCAGTTGTTGCGAGGCAAGGCAAGAAAGAGGGGGAGCGCAAAACTTAAGTAACTTGTGACTTTTCATCGCACTAAGCGACTTTTTGCCGTTTATTTATGTTATGTATCGGGTTTTTTTTAACGATTGTTTTCCGGAGCACGAGAGAACTAAATACACGTCTGCACTCGCCGAATTCCATTCGCCAAATGATGATAATTGCAGAAAAGTTTTTTTCCAAAATATCTTACAACCTTAAAAGGTGGTTGTCTGCTAAATTTATAATTCCATTCTCAAAATGATGTGGGAATTAATGTGGGTCAGCTAGCTGAGCGAGCTCTCCGGTCTTTAACTGCAATTGTTTCATTATCGAATGATTGTCCTTGAATTAAGTTCTTATCTATATAACATGCGTCTATTAACTCAAAATAATACCATCATAGTAAGAAATGGTAGTAAGACAGACAATAAAAAAAGGCAACATTAAAAGTTATCTAGGCCGGCATGACGCGGATAGCGTATTCGTTTCATTGTTTTTTTTTTCAATTATTAAAGACGATTTATCTGAAATTTCGTCGACTATTCGCGGCACATAACTGGGTTATGAAAAAGAGTATTCCATATAACTGGATTAAAAGCTCAACGTATAAAGCCAACTCTGTTGCAATACATAGACTTTATAAAAGAATTTTGTATATTAACGGATGCAGGTAAGGAAGTTTGTGGTGAGGTTTTAGCTCAAAACCACGACGGACTCTAACAGCAATAGCAATAGCAGACCATATGTTTTGGAAAGTATCTTTGAAAATGTTTCAATTGATCATTTTAAAATAATGGTTAATAAAATATTGAAATCATTAAGAGTAGCGGTATTCAACCCGGTAACCGAAATACCAAAAGAAAAAGAAGCAAATATGTCTACATACAATGACGATCCCTTACAAGGAACTACTAAATATTTGGTACACTACCAAAGTTTGAAAATGGCAATGAATATGCGATCACTCTCATATGTTATTTAACAAAATATTTACATATGTATATATATGTATTTAAGTCTTTTATTTTTAGTACGGTTCTTTAGTACTACGGACTTGGAAACTGAATATAAAAATGCAATAATTAAAGATTAATGTAATAATCAAAACATAACTTCTACCGCACACCATCACCGGACAGTGTGAACCACACAACAATCAATGAAAGTATCCCCTCATTCATCTCTTCTGATGAAACAGATGGGAATATATGGCAACAATACTTCGCATATACCAAGCCCTCTATGTCACATAATTTTATATGAATTCCTAAATCATTAAATTATCCAAAACATTTTAACGGTCCAGATCAGAGCTGGGCATGAAATATAACGGGAAAAAGGAGATCGCAGAATCGGGACATCTTTTTGTATTTTTTTCATGGCAAAGCTGGATCGCTTAGCGCATACAAAAGAACTAAAAATAAGAAATTAAGAAAAAAAATAAAGAATTATATAGGATTTTAAGCAATCGATAGAAGATAAAGTTTACTAAAAAACAAAACAACAGATTGGTTTTTAGATTAAGATTACATTTAATATATAGTTAAAGAACTAGGAAATGGACATAACATCATTATCAGCTCTCAGCGTGTCGCCACCCGTCACGCCCCTGATTTGACGAGAGCAAGCCATGTACCGTATTCGAGACAGATTTGGAACTGAAGAGTGTGCGTAGCCTCTTCAAAGAAGAGGAGGAAAGGCTCCTCCGCTTGCCTCAACCAGGCACAAGCTCCCTGGGTATGAAAGGACCGAAACGTTCCAGCAAGGTGATGAAGGCGAAGATGCAATATAAAGCAACCCTTAAAATGAAAAGCCGGCTCCAGGACAAGGCAGCCCTCACCCAGGGGGAGAAGACGCATCGCTCTCGCCGATAGTGCCCTCTACGTCCTCATCCTCAAAAAAATTAGAAACTCTATCCATATCATCCTACTTTCGATGTGACTATCGATATTGGGACTATCGATGTAGGTCTGATCGGCCACCTAAAAAGGTCCACTGCTTTCGCAGGGCGGACTTGGCATGGATATTTTTCACAATGCAATGAATTCGTTTTTAATCTTGGACGTTGATGCACTAAGGTCAGTAAACTCAAGTGGACCTTGCGACACCAATCACGTGCTTGTTAGGGTTAGGTGTTAGTAGGGGCGATAGGAGAAAGTATAGGTAAAGTTTGCGAGGAAATTAACTACTGGCGTGCTGCCTGAATGTGTGTTTGCATACGTACTAAGATAAAAGTCTACGTGTCTACGAGTGAAGTTATTGGGTACATATAGGTAAAATTTGCACATGCAGTTTATGCGATGAACTACACTGGCGCAACACTTACGGTAAATAGAATTTAGTATTTCTACTCGGTACATGGAAATTAAACTGACCTATCAGGTCACTACTCACTACGCAGGATCCATACTCTAAGATAGGATGAAATAATGAAGTATATAAAGTTTTAGTAACATAAGGGTCATCGAATTCCTTCGACCACCACTTAAGAAATCCAAGCACACCGCTGGCTTTATTCAACATGCACGAAATATGATCTATAAAGTCTAGTTTGAAGTCCAGGGTGATTATTTCAAAGAGCAGTAGTTCAGGGTATAACAAATATATGTTTGGAAGGAGGTACTACTACGAGAGATTTTGGCAACAGAGACTGATTGTCTATGTTTCCAGTTGCAGCCGGTGGTCCGGACCAACCACTCTGGTTAGTTTTCGGGACTGGGTTTTGCTGGGTCGTTGATTGTGACCCCTCAGCGGTCAACACGGAAATTACTGATCTTCACATCGCGACAAGTCTCGCAGCAGTTCATGACCACTGTACCTGTATAACGTTGAGAACGGTGGGGACATAGAGAGAAAGAAAGGGCAAGTGAGCGAGAGTGAACTTCAGAGAGGCTAGCTGCTGTCGCGACGACGCAATCAACAGCTAAACAAAACAAGAAACAAAAATAAAAAGAAATGCAAAACAAAACAAACGGCGATTCATTGTCTGCTGTCATATTATCAATTGTAAGCGAAGAAGGATGTGTAATAGGTTTACTTCTAGGGTTCACAATATTATAAAATTGTATCCTGCAACGAGTTAGGTAATCACGGTAAAATTAGACTGAGCCTCTAAATAGCGATTTAAGGCAGATTGAGAACCGGTATGTTTTGACTTTACGTTTCTGAGGCAAGTCAGATCTTTATTAAACCAAGGAGTTTTGATAGAGATTGACGGATAGTATAACGGAACAGAGTCGGTAAAAAGGAATCATGCCAATGTAAATATGTAATTATGTACATATATAAATGTAAATATCCATGGCATTTGCAATATCAGTGCCATCAGACCAGTTAATTTCTGATAAAAATTGCTTAGCCTTCCGAAGTCCGCCCTGCGAAAGCTGTGGACCTTTTTAGGTGGCCGATCAGAACTACACTTCACTCTAGAGAAGTCCCAATATCGATAGTCACATCGAACGTATGATGATATACATCTTCGGGCTGTGTCCGTGGCGGACACAGAGAGAGAAAGCAGAGATCAAGCAAGCGATCTTAAGGAATTTCGTACATGGTTGACTAGAGGCAGCGAAATACCGAACAAGCCATTAATAATATCTTGCTCCAAGAATGTTAAAATCACCTTCCCCTACATATCCGAAGGTTTTTGGAGACCGACTGCATAGCAGAAAGATGGTTCCAATAAATAGGGAAATCCGACAACGGACAATTGTAATAAATATTTTTTTTATTTTTTTTATTTTTTTTTATTTAATTTTTATTTACAATTGATCTATCTAAAATTGTAATAACATGCAATAAAAAACTAAACTACCTTTAACAATTAGCTTCACACAAAGGAAACATTGTTACATTCTTCAACATGGAATAGTTTCGGCTTGAGTGTGGATTCAACCAAATTCATCGAACTGTTCAGGATAACAGGGTTTATATCGAAGGAAGGTATGTGGAAAGTTTTCAGGGTTAACATCGACAAGCCGCGGTTCAAAGAGAAAAAAAACACTTAAGGCGCAGCAAAAGAAGTTAACTTAACTGACAAACGGCAAACGTCAGCCAACAAGGAGCAAAGCGGATGAGCTCCGACAATCACTAACACACGTTCAGCGGTGACCGCCTACAGCGGTGTTAGCGGTGGTGACGGATGAAGCAGAACAAAACGGCCACTTCTTTCCGACAAGCAGGCAGAGCAGATACCATTGAAGAGGCCACAAACGATAACAGGGTGGGGCAAAACAGAAGGAATACGTTATAAACATGCACTCAGAAGACATCGAGAACAGGACGAACAAAGTGTTCGCCAAAGTGTAGCCAACAATGCTAGTTACAGGGTATCAAGGTGCTGTTTGTGTAGTCGCTTTTAGCTAATACAAGATTGGATTCTTGCATTCCAATTCTGACGGGAATAGGATAGAAAGATTTTACGCAGATATTGCTCTCTCTCTCTCTCTCTAACATGGATTTTGGAACAGAAAGGGACCGGATTTATAAATATCTTGAACCCCAAAAGAGAGTCCATAATATTAATAGGTGGGGCTTTAGTTTTTGTTTGGTATCTTGCCACAAGTCTGGTGCATTACTCCCATCAACCGCTGGGAGGCCAAACCTTTTATTATTAAATGTGCCGGACTGTTTTATCGTATTGTTGTGATGGCTCAGCTTTAACTTAATTTGGATGTAGCCGGTCTCCGGTTGCTTAATATTACCGATTCTCTGCGGATTCTCTGTTGTATTTTCATGCAAACTCAAAAACTGCTTTTTCATTGTACTCTTTTCGTTTGTTTTTGCGCCATGAGATAATGTCGATGCTAAAAAGCAGGAGTTGGGGATTTCTGAATTTAAAATGAAGTTTACTATAAGCCTCGATTTGATTAAAAAAGGCCGGCCAAAACTAAATTTTCAGGTTGCAGCAGCGGGTAATTTTTAGTAAAGTGTTTTCATGGTGTTTGCGTAATCATTTTCCTATCTCCACCACATTCATTAACTGGTAACCTTTTGTTTCTCATCCAGTCGACGTTTAATTTGCTCCTCACTTGTTTCCTTTTTAAAATACTCGTACTTGTAAAGAAATCAAACAAAAGGCGTCTACGAAATTCGAAAGCATTCCTGTACTTAAAATTATCTAAAATTAAAGTTTTGTTTTCGTTTTCAATACCGGTTTACGATGCCCTTGCCTGTAGATTTCTTGACCACAATTTGTAAAAATGTAGATTTAGTGTAACAATTTCATATCTGCTTAAGCAAATATGAATTGCTTTCTCTGTTCTACATGGATGAAAAAATAAGTCCCACCTAATGGTTGCTGAACTAACCATTTGGTGGGTTCCATAGATCTTAAGGTGCTGGCCTTCCTCTAAGTCCTTTACCGTAGAGGTGGAGTAACTCAAAAGATCAAAACGTATTGAGATCAAGTAAAGGACGTTTACATCGGTTAAGTATTTATAAGAAACTAAATTTATAAGAATCAGTTCTTAGTTTTATCTATGGTCTATGCAAATACCTCACATCTGATTTTCTAGGTGACAAGATTCCTATTATTATTACTCCGTCAAGGGGACCGAACGACTATATCATATAGCTGCCATGTCAGCTATTAAAAACCAAATGTAAATTTATGCTCTAGGTCCATTTACAATATCACTGTGGACGGCAGTCCATGTAATGACGATAACCTAAAACAACTTTGATCGAACATCTACCAAAGTATGATTTCCAACGCCTAGAATTCATCAACCAGAGATTTATATATATATAAAAAATATTTCTTAATTCTAATCACTGATTTTTTTTTTTGTTTAAAGGGGTCTAGCGAGTTTGTTAGTTATTTGGGACAGTATATTCCTCGAAATTGCTTAATTTTTGGTAAATACCTCCGAAATTTGCTTTCCCGAGGTATTACCAATCTAACGTAGTAAATTTTATTAGCAAAATTTGTGACAAATAATAGTAACATGAAAAATAAATAGCCCTGAAACTAAAGACTTCTACCAGCGCTTGCCGAAAAAGAATGTAGTAAAATGATTTGTATTTTTATAACACGTGTCCGTCCGTTTGTCCATCTGTCTGCCTTTCTGTTTTTCGGTTTATACGCAAACTAGTCTCTCTAGTTTTTTAGCCATCGAGTTGAAATTTTCAGCACAGTATTACATCTATTGCAAGCTGTATATATGGCAGAAGTGCCGAAAACGGATAATCTAAAATATAGCTACCATAGGAACGAGAATCAAAAAAATATAGATTTTGATGAAAAATTATAAATTATAAATATATGCTTCTATTATATGATTAAAATAGCTGATTTTAAATTTCATGTAAGTCGGTCTACTATATAATAAAGCAGCTGTAGAAATTATCGGTCTAAATTGGCATATTTTACAAGGGCAAGGTCATCGCTTGAAATAAGCTTTCCTTACTTAATTTTAAATGTTACCACTTTTTGTCACAAAATTTTAAAACACATGCATACGACTGCAAAGTAGGAAAAGATTTATATAATATATTACAGAAATGTGTAATCAAAGAAATAAAATAACTTTCCCACCTGTAATCTATTTATTTTTATATAAAATCGGCTAAGGAATGATTTGCCTTGATACGTCATAAAAGCACTTCCATGTCGAGCAATCCCAAATAGATTGTATACAATACCATTAGAAAGGTATAGACCAGCTTCATACGTGATGAAAATAGGCTTCTGGAAATATAATGAAGTTATTTTTTAGGTTTCGTTCATAATAATATATTTGTACATACTATTGATATGTTTTCTTTCATATCAGGTAACTGCAAGTGTTCGATGCCAAGTTTTTGAAGGTGCAACAGAACCATTGGCGTTACTACATCAACTTCTTCGTTAATAACAGTCCATCCGATTCCATCATTCTCAATATCATCTGTTGTATTTTCAGTGTGCAACCTTAGAATTAAAATATATTATATAACCATTGTGTATGTAGGATACGAAATATAGATTTAAAATAAAATATTTCAGAAGGTATTTCTTAAAATAAACATTATACCCGTGCAGGTTATAATTAATTCAATCGATTTATCCATGACCATGATCTGTCTGTCCATTTCCAAGCAAATTTAATACTAATACTTTAATACGATCTTAAAAAACTAATCAACAGAAATTAAATTATTATCTAATAAAACAATAAGCCAGTAAGATACCCGGTACCAAAAGCATTTTGTTTTTTAATTATTATTATATTTTTTAATATTTATGGAAGGTGTTCAATGGAAATATAAAATCTCTTGTTTTTTTTTTCCGACTTTGGTTGTTTATTTTGAATCTTCTCCTACGAGACTAACAAAATGTGTTAAAATCTTAAAGTACTACATTATTCTAACAGTTTCTTAAACTGTATTTATGTTAGAAGGTCCTAATAATTGACGCTGGATGGGACGGTCGTTACGACAAGGGCGGGAACGGTTGCATACCAACGTTAATGCTCTAGCGAGGTGATTTGGGTGGGTTAACAGCATTGTGTAGTAATTTTCCATTTGCTGCGCTATTACATCTCGAACGGGGAGTATATTCAAGTCTCTCTGAATGTTTCCACTCCGAACGTACCACGGTGCCCCAGTGATGGTTCTCAGGATCTTTGCTTGGGCTCTCTGCACGATTTCTACGCTGCTGTTACTGGCGCTCCCCCACAACTGGGAGCCATAAGTCCAGATTGGTTTCAAAACGGTGTTGTAGAGGAGGACCTTGTAGTCCAGGCTGAGGGGGGAGCGGGAGTTTATAAGCCAATGCAGACTGTTAGCCTTCAGCCTTAGGTGAGTTCGTTTAGCTTCA
>VNJM01001085.1:1424-112156 GCA_008042475.1 Drosophila kanapiae
CCTTATGCACTTCTTATTTGCCATAACAGGGTGTGACAGGGGGTACAGAGACAGGGTGTTCTATGTAACTCGCGCGTTTTTTAAAATATCCAAAATGAAATGTATATTTTTTAATCTTTCTGAGCGATTTTCTTAATATTTGTTTCCGTAAGAACCTTGTACAGAGTATTAGAAAACTACAAAAAAAAAATAAGCCAAATCGGTCCAGCCGTTCACACGTGATGCGATGACAACGAAAAACGGGTTTCATTTTTATATATATAGATTGCATGTGCCGAAATAAATGTTTTTTGTTTTTAAAATGTTTATTGTTAAACTTTTTATTTTTTGGTGAGACCCATACTAGGGCTCCTTTTTTGTCCACACACTCTGTTTGCATATGGTGGCTGCGTCGTCATCTGTGCCACCCTGAGTCGTTGAGGAAGGCAATGATTACTACCGAAGTGACGTGCCCAGATCCTCTTTAAGGCTGGACACTTGCATAGTAGATCCTCTGGTGTTTCTTGTTCCACTATATCCCTGCATCTTGCATCTTACGGCAGAACAAACTTTATTGTATGCGTTTCGATCGCCCAATGGCCTTCGAAGACTGCTGTGATCCTGCTGATCACTCTTTTTATTGGATATGAGTATCAGCTTGCGTGCCCTTTGGCAAAGTTTTTGCTTATACCCTCAATTGTCTTGCAGTAACTTTTCCGAGGTTCTTTCTTGACTACGTATGATGCTTTCTTATCAACGTTTTCTGCTAGGTTCTTTGGTTTCATAGCTTGTGTTAAATGACTGTCCAGTTCTTTTTCTGAGTACGCTCAGTTTCTTAGTCCACCATGGTTGGTATTTTATATTCGGGAATGAAATAGTACATATCTCGTTGAAGGCATTGTTTAGGTTTTGGTCAGCTCCTCGACTTTCTTGTCGACTTTTACTTTTCTTTCTTTTCTGGTCTTAATTACTATACTTGCTACCCGTCAAGTCCGTGAATAGCAGAGTGTATCCTAGGAGCTTCAGGCCATAGTTCAAGGATCCTGAACCAGCGCGTGCAAGCTACGCCTCAGGTTAATCTTCGCGAGTTTCGGCATCGATGTTGGTGGGTGTAGCGTAGGGGGACTTGTCGTCGATGACCATATCTGCAGAGACTTGAGGGGAGTCATTTTTAATTTTCCCTACCGGCTGGCTACTATTCTTTAGCATCCTTGATCTAACAGACAAACAATCTGCTTCCAGCCCGCCTCACTTAGAGAGTATAGTCGCATATTATTAACGATTATATTTAACTAATCTCATTTGAAAATTTTATTTACATTACCTTGCACAAATTTCAAAATCCACCAATTAATTGGTTTCTAGCGGTTTCTAGGGTATTATGGTTATCCTGGGTATTATTACTTTATACTTCATACTAAAAAGTCTTTCACATTAAAAATACAGGTCAGGACAAAACTTTTCAGTTTTACTAAATTAAATAAATATTCATTTTTTCAGGTAGAAGTATGATTACCAAAAAGGGTGATGGATCTCAAGTCAAGGAATCAACTGACTCTTCCAGCACTACTATCGAAGATGATGATATAAAGGGTAAATATTATATTATTAAATAAAAAATGTATTCATAAAGTTAGTTTAAGATTTTGCCAAGTGGTGTACATTAGTTTAGTATGGTAGGGTCTATAAAAACGCTAGATCTTTTTATTATTAAAAACAGTATTTTACATATGAAATATTATCAAACTCGATGACTAAGGAACATTTATTTATTTAATTTTATCATTCTTACATTCTTGTATTTTATACAAGCACGTGCTACAAAGTCCTGTATTGGCTACATTGCATGCTTTATTTTTATCTTCACTCTTCATATAAAGTCTGTTAATAAGTAAAATCTAGTACACCTGCTTTACAATAATATTTTAATTAACCATAAGTTACGGTCGGTCAAATAGTTACGGTCGGTGTGCATAAACATATGAGAGATACCCGATAACTAAATATTTATGCATAAAATAAGTTGACAAAGAGCTTTGCCTTAGACTCTAACCTTTCCAATGCTCTATCTACGAAAACATTATTCTGATTGACAAAAAAATGTATGCTATGTTCTGATAATGATGACAGTCTGAGTACGAACGAAATAAATATAACTATCCCATTGAACTGAAATGTATAAAAACGTTCGCATTTTTTAATTGTTTAATTTTGAAAATTACCTATGGTGAAACATTTAAATAAAATATTAAAGAAGATTACCGCGTTTTTTTATTGCTGTGCTTAAATTTGAGTAGAATGTTCGTTTTTGGGTTGGCCTTAATAATAAGTAATCTGGTATCTGGTATTTAAAAAATTAATTAATTAAATTATTCAAACTATATTTAAATTGTAAAAAATTAACTGCATTATATCTTCAAAAAGAAAGGAAAAGTTTACAAGATATGGCAAAATCCTGAAACGCTTGGGTTGGTCTAACAATAAAATTGCTGTACTAAAAAATCGAGAGAAGTAAAAGACATTGAAAAACTGCATTGCCAGTATTACTCAAAATTATCATTTCATGTCATCATAAGCCTTTGCCGCTAAGACTTAAAATGTAGATTTTCAAAAACAACTTTTAAGATGTTGCGAAAAAAATGAAAATATTTCGAAGTGGACCAAATAAGTTTAGAGAGGTGAATATTATTTTATGCAGCAGAAATAAAAATAAATCTGTAAATGACTCCAGAGTATATACCAAATATTTCACATCCGCTCCACATAGAAATAATGTCTTGTGGCTGTATTTCTCGACATGCCAGGTACATTCCAAAACTGATACCAAATTTGGATATAATTCAAATGGAATAATCCAAATAGCACCGACAAAGTCTTACAAAATAATGGTGTGATGGTAAATAAATGGTGCGATCATTTAAATGCTTTACCACAATGGCATGCATTCAACAACAATAACTGACTAACTGACCATTTCATACTAATAATTTGGCCGGAGTGTAAATTCTTGGTCAACATCACCAGCCGAGAAGATCTAGCCATGTCTGAGTGTCTGTCCGCGTGTCTTTCGATATGAGATATCGGGAAATTGATTTATTCTTTCAAATAGTATATATTTATGTCGGGACGGGCGATATCGGCCGTCACGCAGGTCGGACTACTATTTCATATAGTTCATATAGGAACTAATGGACTAAATTGGTATATTCTTCAAGAGTATATAAATTTCTGCTCCGCCCAAGGTTACCTTTCCTTACTTTTTACCGTAAAATGTTCGGTTCATAATTCCGTTGGCTGCAAGGTGCTGATCTCTCTCGGGTCCTTTCGCTCGTTAATTCCATGTCATGCTATGTACATATATGTTTTTTTTAATACAACGAAGTTATTTTTTTATACTCTTAAAGAGTATTACAATTTGTACCAGTGTATGAAGCCTCTCCGATCCCATAAAGTATATTTTCGTAATCAGCATCTCTGCGTTTTATTATTTCATGGCTGTTTAGAACATTTTTCGTTGGTCCCTTTAATTTCCTTTAATTTCTTGCCACTCAGCCATTCATATAATGGGGCTGCAGATTTGCCATAATGTGGAAGGTTAGAAACTAACTGATGTTGAGGTGAACCACAAAATAATTATTTCTACATCCTTTAGCTAAATCAGTTATGCAATAATGTTCCTAAGACATTAATGAATCCAATACTATTGCAATTTACATTTACGCATTGTATTTGTATACCTGTATATCTGTTTTTGCAAATCTGAATTGGCCATCAGATTGCGTTCGGAAGCAATGAGAAATTCAAATTCGTGAGGGACGGAAGTGGAAACTGGAAAAGGCCTGACTGTAAATTCTTGATCTTAGTAGTTTTTCAACTTTATAGCTATTTGAGCGAAACTTTGCAGATAGTATGTATATCTCTACTTGCCCGATTGTTCCTACAAATCATATGGCTGCCAAATAAATGTTCGTAAAATTTATAGACAAAAAAATATAGAATATTTTTTTTCAACCTAAATCCATCAACTCCGAGATATCGCAGCGTTTAATGATTACTAAATTACCGATTTTTCTCATAATTACAAATTTTTTATTGATTTTTGTTTTAACAATAATAACAGATGTCAAGTGTTATTGTTATAACTGCAAACCGACTTAAGCCGACTATTACAGAGCTATTAATAAATAATTAAAATATTACTTCATTGTAGGCTTTCTTTCTTGTTTTCAATAATTAACAAACACCTCTCTCACATTTACCATAACAAGATTCATGTGGAAAAAATGTTGGAAATAGTACATTAAAAAAAAACGATTTTTGTACCGTTTGTTTTTTATGTTTTTTCCTTAGAAGATAAAAAAGGAATCGTTGATCGCAGTACAACAGTCATTTCAAAAGAGCCAGAAGGTAAATTTTTGAAAATTACGTCCTACATCAACATGTATTACAAAAATATATATCCATGATCTACAAAATACACACATTCACCATCATCACTCACTACATATATAATGTAATATTTTGATAAGTGTTAGAGCTTGTATGCAATTAGCATTTAGCATCCCCGAGATTTTTGTACCTTCCGTAGATATAAAAACGTACTTCAAAACTTTTAGCTTCTGTCTGATTTCTTTATTTCAGAATTGTATCTTCTACGATTGGATTAAAACTAAATCGAATAATTAAGTCAAATAAAGCCACATTGTAATAATAATATCAAAATTACTATATATAGTTATTAAAAAGAACAAAAATAATACAAATACTTCTTCATATGTTTTATCGGGCTACTACTTTAATGTTATTAAGGGGTTACGCCCCCATCCTGAGGAATTTTTCTGTCAAACTAAGGGGTAGAATTGAAAAAAAACCAAAACAAACCTTTTACTTTCAAGAATGTCTTAAGCGCCATTCAAAACATATCCAAATTCTATTTGGTTTTGCGTTTTTCTTAAAACATGATTCTTGTAATCAGCACTGAGTTGTTGTCGAATAGTTGTAAAATTTTAATTTAGACACTTGACTAAATCTTTAATCTAATGAACACGAATGGAATTTTCGTTAATAAGTTGACAACAAATTACCTTTTTTTTTATAGCAATTTTTTGTAGCAATTCTAGGCAACTTTCTTCATGCCATATTAAGAAAATGTTAGCTATTTTTCTATCATCTCTGACCACTTCATTCAATTTTTTACACAAACAAATGCATAGTTGACAGTTATGCGGACAAATTCTCTAGGTTTGTTTTTTTTTTAATTTTGTCATATTTGCCGATAGTTCCCATGGCAGCTATTAAAAGCTATTAAATCCTTAATTCTGATATAAAAATCACAAAAATATCTATATTTGGCAATAGATTAAAAATGTTGAAGAACAGCAAAGCTATAATTTGTTTTTATTATTTTTTCTGTCGGCTGTAATAAGTTTCATTGTCAATATATTTCGGCAAGAGCGATCGACAAGGTTACTGTGGTGTCCGTCTGTCAGTCTTCGCAAAATAGTATCGCAGTTTTGGAGCTATTCGAGCTATGCCCAAAGTTACATTCTTTACTTGTTTTAGTTTAGAAATGTATTCGGCGTAACCCTTATAAGTCATTGCATCCGTTGATCGTCCTGACATATTGAACTTATATTACGCTTAACAATTTTCTTAAAAAATTTTTAAGAATGTGCCGAAAAAATCAGGGTTTTTTTTTATAGAATTAAAAAATTTAATACGTATACAAATTGCAATATTTTATTATAAAATATATAAATACTTGGTCTCATTTTCTCATCTTTGATTAACACTGATTTAAAATACTCTTAAAAATTGTATAAAATATTTTTATTTTATGCATAAAAATATATACAAAAATATGTGCGTTTTTAGATATAAGGATACTGTGTCCTGCAAAAACTTGCCAGCAAATTACAGGGAACTCGCAGTGCTCGTCAGGTATGTATGTATTAAAACTATGTAATTTGCGAGCTCTAAGTGCGATATTATGTACATTTTCCGGAATTTAACTAATATAAGTTCGTTTTTAATAAGGAAGTCTTAAAAACATGGGAGTTCTAAACACTCTTGTCGATAATGACAATGGCTTGCTCGGGCATTGATTTTGATCTATAAAAATTAATAAATATTCATATATAATAAGAATAAAAATAATCAATAAAAAAACTTAAAGATATCTTTTAATAATATATTATATTATTAAAATATATTATATATATATATATTATATAGTATATTATATATTATATTATTTAAAGATATCTTTAAGTTTTCTTATTGATTAGTTTCATTACAAATTTTAATGTATGACAAAGAATGTATAATGTTTTAGGTTTTTCAACCAAAAAAATGTATATACTACAATAAAAAACCAAATATATACGTTATTTTTTAAAATGACCATCGTATTCGATAATATATATGATGGTGCTGTATTACTAATGGTGTACACCACTAATGTACTGTAATATATATGTTTATTAAATTGTATAGTATAAATATAAAGAGTCCCCTTCTGACCAGTTTGCATTTTTATATTTATTTATAAGTACATAAATACTTGAACGCCATCGCCAAATTTTTTATGTATATAAATTGCATGCACCAAATTTATGTAACATAACGTCACTTCATTTTTAATCCTCAAGACAGTTTTGCACTGATTACACAAATATTTTTTTGTATTAAAAATCAAGACACAGAACATTTTTTTTAACTAAATCTAACTATTTTCGATAAATAATATATATTTCTCAAGTTTCTTAGGTATTTTTGCGTAAATGTGTTTTTAAAAACATAGAGGAAACGAATAAAGAAACAGTCGATAAGTAAAATAAGTATTTTAAACACACTTTAAATTTAATGATGTGTTTACTTTGAATAACTTTTTACTGTAGATGTAGTGTTTTAAAATGTAGATATTTTGAGATAGATATGAGCTTTTATGAGTATTTAAACTAAAGGCTAGGACTCTATTAATTAACATGACGGGATAATTTCATATTCAAACTTAAATTAGGGAATTCCAAAATAAATATAAACTAACGAAACATTTATTCTATTTACAAAAAGCAGCTAGACGACAAGAAATAATAAAGATTACGGAACAGCTGATTGAAGCGATAAACAGTGGCGACTTTGACGGATACACGTAAGATTTTTTATTACAACATTATTAAAGAGACATTGTTTTAAAATGACTGTTAAAAATGATAGTCTTGTTTTGTTGTTAGGTTCATGCACTATAATATATAATACCAAGATAATAAAACATAACTTCAGTCCATATATCCGGATATGAAGCCATGTGAACATGTGAATTCGAATTCGCAATTCGCGAAATAAGATGTTTCTCCAAGTGGAATGATTGAGCTGAGGGATAGGGCAAAGTTTGTATGGTATGCAACTATACACCGAGAGTATACTAAATCGCGCAGTAGAACTAAATAAGTTCAAAGGGCTGTGTTATTAATAAAAATATTTATTAAAAAAAAAACCGCAGGTTGCCTTAGCTATTTTTTAGCCTATTCAAATGGCTTAAAATGTGGTAACATTGTGTATGAACCTACCAATAAAACCAGGCTTTCAGCATGTTACACCTCTTTGGAGTTACAGTATTGAACTCGTGTTATAGCTTCGCTCGTCAGTGTATACGTAAATATGTATATATGCAGTACCAGTCATCAACGTTTCATCAATAGGTCAACAAAACTTCGCTGATGTTAATGAGTTATCGATGGAAGTCCATTCGAATTACTAATGATATTAACATTGGCATGTCCTAGGCTGTCATCGATGACAAATTCATTGATGATTCATCAACAAAAACTGTGTCTTGTTAATGACATTTTATACCAAAAATTCATTAACATTTTATTGATGATTATTCCACCTTTCATCAACATTTCATTAAAACATCAACATCATATTTTTGATCCTTTTTTTTTTTATAACGATTGATTATTTTGTCTCTGCATGTTTTGCATGGATATAAAGCTATGCGAAACGTCAGTTAGGAGTCGTCTATTAAAAATCTTATATTTAATGTTATGTAAATCAATACTAATAATAGTGATTATATTAGCTCTTTACAAAAATATATAATATATAAAAAAGAATTAGAGAGAGAGAGAGAGAGAGAGAGAGAGAGAGAGAGAGAATTACCTAAGTGCAGTTTTTTGTTGATGACAAAGTGAATAATTTATGCTTAAATACATTGATGATTCCTCAGCATTTTTCAGATATTCATCGATGAATCATAAAAAACATGAGAAAATGAGAGAGCTAGGTAGTCGCTTGTGACACGATTGTCGAAAAAAAGCGTCGGCTAAAGTCGCAGTTGATGAAAAGTTGACGACAAGAGCCTATCGAGGACACGTGCAACTGCATGGTGTACATATGTATTATTATATATATTAAACGCCACATGCGTAGATCTGTACATAAATATATATATAATTGTTCATATGCACGTATGTAGTACGTCCTTTTCCTATTGTGAATTGCATTGTGAATTTGTAACTTAACTAATTTGTTTAATTCCATTATTTTCCAGCAAAATTTGTGATCCGCATCTAACTGCCTTTGAGCCAGAAGCCTTAGGAAATCTTGTTGAAGGAATTGATTTTCACAAATTTTACTTTGAGAATGGTTAGTAAACTTTTAGTAACTTCGTAACTACTAGTTAGTAACTACTTTAATGTAACTTCGCATTTTGATATTATTTGCTTAACTAAGCCATATACATATGTATAAATTAAGTTGGCCTGGGTAACTTGGTTTGGTTGGGCAACTCCTGTCGTTGAGGTAGGAAGATTACGTTGGGAGGATGACTGTCTTTCTTTTCGATGCTGGTTCAGAGAGCAAGGAATAATACAAAGTATAACGACGAGTGCGGCGGGAGTTTCTGAGCTAAAAGCATTTTATTAAATATGAAGTCGAACTCAATTAAAATAAAACTTAAGGCGTACCGTTTACCCAGACTTCAGCACTATTATCTACTCTGATCCTTGCCATTTGGTCATTGACAATGAAAATTCTTTCATCGACTAGAGTGACGGGATGTAAGTCGGTTGGTTGGGTTTCGCAGTGTGCCAATGCGCCTGCATGGAGTTTTCTAGTGCATGAGTTCTCTGATGATATTAGACAGAACGTAGCTCCTTTTAATACCTTGGACTTCTTCACCACACATTGCCACAACGTTGTCCAGTATCCGCAGCATAGCATTATGGTGTGGAATTGGCAGATTGTAACATTTTCACGGACGCTACGCACAAAAGGTCCCTTATGGGGGTATTGGTGGGTTCCTCAATGCCAAACTAACTTTAGGTCTGCGTGGTCCAATATATATGGGCTGACAATGTTAACTTCAGCTAGCATGATTGCAAGCATTAATTCTGTTCCATAATTAGCATTCTATTTCTGGTGAGAAGGGTTTTACACAAGTGAATTTTTTTGTGAATTTTTCGCAAATTTGAGAATCTGGTTTGCTCTGGCGGTCGATTGGTTATTTTGAACTATAGTGCTACGTTTCCGTGAATATTGTTTTTCTCATATCAGCGGCATCCGGAGTTCCTGCTCCTACCGTGTGGTGGGAGCCCAACTATACCAGTAGGTCTCGCATATGCGCGGTATCTAATTCCAGGAAATCTTTTATATGCTCCTGCGAAAACTTGTCACACATTTTGGTTTTTTCGTCTAGTATTCGCGTGTACTCTGAAAGGTTTGCAGTATGTGTCACTTATGCAAATTCTTCCCATATTAGCACTACACCATCAATTATGGGAATATATTACTGGTGCTCTGCTTAAATGTTTGCTTGCTTGCGTACTTAGTTGGCTAATATTAACGTTTTTAGTTTAGGAAGGCTATCTATCCCATTAAAAAAATGCTTTACAGTATTAATTACATCTGTCTGAAAGTTTTGTTGGGAGACTTGTATTATAAAAGAAGTGAGCTCCAAAGGATTTGTCGTTTTTGATCGTCGCCTAATAAATCCATGTTGACATGGAGAAAAGACTGATCTACAAAGGTGCTGCAAAGTTTTGGGATAGCAGGAGATTTCTCTATAATTGTTTGCATCCCTTTTGCTACCTTTTTTTGTAGAGAGGAATAACAAATGATTCCTTCGAAATAAGGGGATAGTACGATCAGGTCTGATCATTGTATGCTGTCATATTTTCAAATGAAAGCGAGGATGTGTAATAGGCTTACGTTTAGTGTTGACAAAATTATATAACTGTTTCGGGTCCTGCGAGAACTGTAACCTGCAACGAGATAGATAGTTTTTATAAATTAGACTGAGCCACTAAATAGCGAGATAAGACAGATTGAGAACCGGTCTGTCTAAATTTAGAATAGAGGTTGGAATTTATGTGTTTAAGGCGAGTCAGCTAATCGTACACAGTTTAATAAACTTCGGAGCGAAGTATCTCCGGCTTTAACCAGGTTTCTGGAAACACAATAACCTAGGACACAAACGAAAGGGGACGCGGGGACGCCCCTTCGGTGAGTCAAGCAAAGATTTTAAGTATAACCAAGTTGCAACAAAAATGCATGCGTTGCCGTATCGAATTCAGTAAGTGGAATGGGGAGTTAAACAACAACCACAAATATGAAACGCTAACACACGATAGGAATCTTTAAATTTAACACTTTCTATTTTACCGGAGAAAATATTGCTTGTAATTGCTTATTCTTTAAGAATAAGAAAAAGAAAAGCTTAACTATAAGTATCCACTTACGTTTGTGTGGAGGTATACGCCAATTAAGTTGGGCTGCAGCTGGGTCAATCCGTCGCGACAATCATCGTTGAGATAGGAAGTTTACGTTGGCAGGATGACTGCACTCCTTTTCACTGCTGGCCTAGAGACTCAGACAAAGAAGAATAATACAAAGTATAACGACGGGTGCCGGAGTTTCTTTTAAGTTAAGAGCTCTTTATTAAGTATTAAGTCGAACTGAATTAAAATAAAACGTAAAGCTAACAAAAGACTAACGGCAGCCACGCAAATATGCACAGCCTTCTGTGCACGAGTATACGGCCCAAACGCTACATCAGAAATTTCTGTCGGAGAAATTTGAAGCTGTAGCTTACATTTTATAGACTATATTAACAAAACCGATAGATCTAAAAATACCGCCCAAATGCGATACTTTCAGCTCCAGCGACTTTTTCCCGCATGCGATATTTACAATAGTAATGAACTCGGCGTTAAAGAGGTGATTTATGTATATCATTTGCGCACGTATTCAGTCTTTATCTGCCTACGGCTGCTCTAATGAATTAAATTGTATCTAAAAAGTGTATATATTTTTTTTTTTTTTTTGGAGTCTGAGCTGTCAAAATTTACTCAAAATATGTTACGGTGGCGTTTTAGTGTGCCCAAAAGTGGAAAGTGAAGCGATTGGAATTTGGCGAGTGCAGACGTGTATTTAGTTCTCTTGTGCTCCGAGATCGTTGTAATCGTTGAAAAAAAAAACCCGATACATAACAAAAATCAAACGGCGAAAAGTCGCCTAGTGCGATGAAAAGTCATAAGTTTCTACTATTTTGTGTTTCTTTTTTAATTAGTACTCCTAATACTGAAATACAAATAAAAATAAAAAGAACAAACAAATAAGCTGATGAACCCAAACGAAGTTCGGGCGTAGCGCCGACGAGCGTCGGCTGTGGCTGCAATGCATACTTCTCTTTCTCATACTTCTCTTCTGCTCTACCACGATCGTTAACCCCGACACCATCAAACGAACTCAAGCCTATGCAAAACAAACGGGCGCGCTCTCTATGTCCGTCAATGTCAGCGACGGTGCAAAGCGGGGTAAGCGATAAGTGCGCTCCCCCTCTTCCTCGCCTTGCCTCGCCCCAACTGCCCACATGCCTGGCCACGGTTACCAGCACAGTGACGACATTAGCAACTGTAAATGCAATGACAACAACAACTACATCAGTTTCATCTGTACGTCCGTCGATCGGTTTACCTGCTGCGTCGGTGGATTTACCAGCTGCAACTAGCGCAGCACCGACTAACGCCCCACTTAAAAAGCTAGGTTCGACCATACAGACTGGCATGGATCGCTACGTAAACATTAAAAGAAAACTAAGTCCACAAGACACGAAAATGGGAAACGTCGCAAAAATCAATCGGGCCTCAAGCCAATGAACTGTGCAAAACTGTAATACAGCAAACAGATTTGAAATTTTGGCTGATACATCTGACGAAACCCCTTCTTCAGTCATTGATAAAGACAAGAAGATAGCGAAGCCCCCTCTGCGTTATATATTCGTGAGAAAAACTCCAACAAACTTGTTAACATAATAATCGAGCTGATTGGCAAAGATAGCTTCCACTATACTTCCACTATATATAACTACTATACCTACCAGCTAAAAAGTAGTAAAGGTCAACAAGTCGTCATAAAAGGAATCGAACCAGATGTAAGCACTGCAGAAGTTGAACAGGCACTAAAAGATAAAGGTTTTAGCGTAAAAACCATTACAAATATACGGAACCGAAATAAACTACCGCAACCTCTCTTTAAAGTTGAACTTGTACCTAACTCTATGGCCCTCAAGAAAGACGAAGTCCATCCTATATTCAAACTCACGAATATATTGATTGATATAGATTGATTTTTTTTACTTTGATTTGTATTTTAGTATGAGAAGTACTAATTAATAAAGAAACACACAGTAATTAGTACTCACAAACACACAGTAGCTTGTGACTTTTCATTGCACTAAGCGACTTTGCGCCGTTTATTTTTGTTTTGTATCGGTTTTTTTTTTCCAACGATTGTCTGCCGGAGCACGAGAGAACTAAATACCATTCGCGAAACATTTCATAAAATTTAAATAATGTGACACACAACCAATATTACTTACCGTTGTCCTCAATGCACAAATATAATAAAAACAATCGATAGTGTCCAAAGAACCATCTAAATTTAGAAAATTAAAGAAACATCGATAGTATCGATAGTGCAATCGATTGTTTTTCAGCTTTACCACGTTGTTAAGGTACCAAGTATTAAAAGTAGCAAAAGACAAAATATTCTTTCCGGCTTCGAAATGAAATAACCACGCATACATGCATCCGTGTATGTGAACACATGAACACGCACACATACAAAGACCAATTCAAGCACAGGACAACCTTCTTCGAGATGCGTCTCCTTGCGAATGAACTGATCTGAACGGTCGATGAGAGCGAAAGCGTAAAGAGAGAGAGAGAGAGCAAAATTGCAGAGCATATGCGGGGCCTGTCGCATTCGGCTCTTGGGGCCATTTCGTTGTTTGAAATGACTAGACTATATGCTGTATGGTTGGTGATTGATTCAATTGAATTCAATTAATATTTTCAATTATTTATTTATTCTTTATTTATTAATACAAATGACGATAAAGTGGTGTCGATTGTTCAAAATAAATAAATTTTGAGTTACCAAGTTATATAATATATTAATTAATTTAATTTCAGTTCTTGGCAAAAATTGCAAGGCAATTAACACAACTATATTAAATCCTCATGTGCACTTACTGGGAGAAGAATCAGCTTGCATTGCCTATGTCCGACTCACACAATATATCGATAAGTAAGTTAAATTCAAAATCTACTCCTCAGCCTATTTGTAATGTTTTTTTTTTTAACTAGGCAGGGACACGCGCACACTCATCAATCGGAGGAGACGCGCGTCTGGCACAAACGCGATAACAAATGGCAAAATGTACATTTTCATCGAAGTGCATCAGCAAAAATAAGTGGAGCTACGACATTTGATTTTGTATCCCAAAAATAGTGTGTACCCCCAGATATTGTAACACACGGATATGGATGGTTATATGAACATTAAACTGTCATTATGCACATTAAATCCCAAATGTGCAAAAAATATTCATTATTAAGATTTAAATCGTGGAATAAAGATTGTTGAGTGGCTGATTTGGTTATTTTGCTCGTATTTCTTTTATATAGTATATTATGACGTAACTTTTATAATTAATACAAAAACAGAATTCTTCAAAATATCCGTATTTTCAGATATATCCCATATGAATATAAATAAATATACATATGTATGTATGTATGTACATCAAATTTTATTATTGGCTACATATTTCATGTTAAATGGTGAACGAAGTATAATTACATTAGAAAAAGAGTTTACATACAACTACTTACATATGTAATAGAATTATCATTCACATTTTGTGTATCGGATGTATCGAAATAAATGGATCACTTTGATATCTATAAGAGAACTTGCTCTTCTATACTAAATTAAATGCATCTTAAACAATATAAAAAGGTATTGTCGAGTATAATCCAAAGATTATAAAAATCTAACTTATTCTCATTCTTAAAGTTACATTTAATGTACACACATTACAAAGCTTACTGAAAATGTGTGAACACAGTCGATAAATAGTATATTATATATTACTCCAAGTTAGCATTAATAATATTACGAAAAATGTAAAGCATAAGGTAAAATTTCAAAAATTATTCACGAACTAAGTACATTTAAAACAAAATAATAAAAAATTAGCTAAATGTTATATACGAAAATAAAGCGTAAATAATTAATAACTTGTATGTACTATGTATGTATGTATGTCAAATATTGCCATTCTCTAGCATTTTCTGGCAAGCATGCATGTACTAAGGTAATCTTATGGATATTTTTTTTACGGCCTAAGCCGCATTCGCTGTTATATTCATGTACATAAATTTTTATGTATGTGTATATGCACTAAGTGGTATGTTTCTTGCGCTACATACGAACGTAGTTGGTACTATAACTGTCGTTCTAACTGTCATATCCATAGGGTTGCCTTATGCCTGCGTAACACCGTTACTAGATGTCTATATGGATTTAACAAAAAAGTAACAAAAGATATATATATATATATATATATTATATATATATATATATATATAAATATAAATATACTTTAACTTTATTATTGCATTACTAATACATTTGAGTTATATTTTTATAATATTTTTTAATCTTTCGGGTGTTTAACTTATCATATATGTATATACATACATATGTATGTAAATTATGCCTATGATAATTTTTAATAAAACAGCTATACCCATTTAATAACTCCAATCTATTAGGTTGAGCACTAATCGTTATTCCTTATATATTTTTGTGTATATTTACCCATATCTGTTTTAAAGAAAAAAATGCCGAAAGTATACATATATTATATTAATTGTATGAGACTGTATTATCGAAAAAAATTATTACAACAACATCTTTCCAGGATATGGAATATTTTCAAGAATGTTCCTTGCCATATATGTAGATTGATTATATATTTGCTTTGATTTACCGTCTGTAAGAACCCACTCATCTAGCTTTAAATTAGTCTAGGAAAATTACTTAAAAGGTGCATAAAAAGAAAGAGAGTCTTTATTAATCTGTTAACATATGTATGTAGAAACAGGACTATTTTTTCTTTACTATGGTTCTCAAAATGTAAAAATACCGAACTCTACAATTTTCTTTTTCTAAAATCTGAATGTCTTTTAAAAATAATAATTTACACGAAACTATAAATTAAAATTATATATAAACTAAATGTCAGCATTTAAAAAATACATCGTTAAGATGCTGCTGCTTCAAAGCTAAAAACGTCTTTCGAATAGAAAAATTATTTATTAACCTAAATTAAAATAATAAAATCATGCTTAATAATGAAATACAACATTGCCTATTAAAATTATTTGCAGTAGTTGATGTGTCTCTAATATTAAAATAAAATCTATAATAAATTAATAGTATAATTCAATTTTAAGCCAGTAAAACAAAAAAAGTCCAAACAACATTTTAAAAATTCCACATATTAAATTATTCCATATATATGATTTATAACATACAAATAAATACCAAATAAATAATAAATAATTAACATATATTAACTCAACTTGTTTTTACGATAATAAAACTATAATAAGTACTTTTTTTTGTTGATATACAATACGTTTGGACACGAAATTGGATTTCTGCCATTTTGTATGTTGAGTCCTGTGTTCAAAATGATTTAGTCGTAGTAGCAAAAGTCATGATATCTTTTTATTTTTGCTTTTGCGCCTGTGTGCACTTGTGCTGTCACGTTTGCTTCTGCTTCTGCTGCGCAGTCGGCTTTCGCAACAAAATTGTTCCGAAGCAGTAGTCGTCGTGTCACTTATGCTTGCTATTGAATCAAGCACTGGCTACAAGCAATTTTCAAACCCCTATTAAGAAAATAATGAAGATACTGTTAAGTTTTAGGACAACGTATTGTTTTATAAGCGGACTCTGGGGGAAACAATCTGTACTTACATATTGCTGAATTTGTCATCAAATTTCGCTAGTGAAAGCCAATTTGCGAAACCGTCTTCAAGCAGAGATATTTAGTGTCATTTTTATTATAAGGTATAGCTAAATATCTGCATGTAAAATAGTATATAATTAGTATTTTAGTATAAAATTAGTGCCGAAACAATTTATAAGCAAAGTTGTGCAGATTTAGTCTGATCCAAATGATGAAGACGATATCAATAATCTCGACAACGCATTAATATTGTTATAAAAATAGTAAGCAATGCCATAAATAATTTTTTTAACGTTGTTTGCCCTTCGTCCGTTGTGTTTTAACCCCATCTGTCCTTTTTCCAGTAGATGAATACATTGTATAGAAGTAAAGAAGCTCGCACATAAACTAAATAAAATAAAGAATCTTTGAAGATGTCTGTAAAGTATTGCCATCAAATATAGAAACGCCACACTCATGGCTTCAAAAAATGCTATTAAAACAAAATTTTTATCTCAAGAACATAGTACAGGTCAAAATTAAATTTTTTATCGCTCCGGTCACAACGCACTATGGTCCAGAAGTCAATTTTTTTGGCATAAATTCTAAAAATAGAGTTACAGACCTAAAACTTTGCACATTGTGTTTTTTTCAGAAAGATAATATGTAAAAAAAATTTTGAATCTGTGCGACCACGCCCTCTATTGCCTCCCATACAAACCGATTCGTAGTATTAACATTAGAAATTGAGTATGACGCTGAATTCAGGCAATATATTTAAATTTTGTTCTGGAATAGGTTATATATGGGTTCTGTCATCATATTCTTCTTCTTTGAGAATTATTATGCAGCCTTCGTTTAACTCATCTCAATCACAATCGGATTGCAATTCCTTTTCAATTGACTCACCCAACATTTTAAAGCTTCAAGCTTGGGCGTAAAGACTTTTGAATTGAAATCATTGATTTCCATTACTTTTGTGGGGGTAACACCACAAATTGGACAACATTGAGTTGATTTATTGTCAGTTAGTACATTTAATACTTTTCCGTCAATGAGTGTCATATGCATTTCAAAGGTAACTGTTATGTTATTATCCTCATTCAGTTTGTAATATTACCTATTTGATAGTCTGATTTTTTTCATTAGTTTCTTTAACGAATTTAATTTTCAGCGGCCTGCAAAATCGAATCGATTGCGGTGTTCTGTTAACCCAGATATTTCGTTGAAATGAGTCAATCATTTTTATGGGTATAACAGAAGTTACAAACAAAGACTGATCTGAGACTTGAACGTCAGGTGTTTTTACTTCAAACTTCTGCTTGTATGCACTTTGTCCAGTTGATCCATCAAAGCCATAATTGCAAATTAATTTTACTACAGAACTATTCAGAGATTGCTTAAAAACATATTTTTGCATTTCAATCATTAGCAGAATGATTCAATAGGTTTTGCAGTGACACTTGAGCAGTAGTTTCTGTAACTTCTATATCCATCGGACGACACTGCATTTTAGCTTCTATTACTTGATTGTAGCTCGGATAGATGTCACTGTGATGATTTATATTCAAAACCCTACTGTTTACATATTGCTGTTTGGTTAAAAAATTTTCCAGGATGTAGGCTAGGGCTTCATTTGGTGTTAGTGGAGTCGGTTTTTGGATTTGAAATTGATTTCTAATTTTGTATCATCTTTGACGTGGTAATGGCATTTTTTTTTTTAAATGCAATCTAACACAGATGACATTTTGCATGTTTTGCTGAGCCAAATATCGAAGAGATCGCTATGGCGAAATTCGAACGTCGCTAAATATTGCGAGAAAAAGGGGACGAACGGGGAAAAATTGTTACTTAGTTTTTGTCAGCAGCCGTCAGGTCGTTAGTTTTATTCCACGAAACACAAGGGACGCATGTTAATTTTCTATAAGAAATACACATAAATTGAACATTAAACAAAACACCAACACTGAGACTACACATAAACAGACTATATTCAGTAAAAAATACATACCTTGATTTACAATTTCCATTACTATCAACAGTTTGTTCGGACAAAGAATATTTATTTTCACGCAAAAAAGTAAACAGAAAAATTTGCCGCCAATTTCTTATTCCCAAACAGCTCTTCGTTTGTGTGTTTTGGAAAGCTTTATGAATTTTAAATCAAAAATACAAAACATTAACATAAAAATTTCGAATTTATGCCAAAAAAATCAGCTTCTGGACCATAGTGCAGTGGTCAAGGTAGACGGCTTCAAAGGTCCACTTTAAAAATGAGGAATGAAATATAAGCTTGAACTGTTTTGCTAGTAAAGCCGAGTGAGAGATACCTGGATTAAAGTCGCCAGTAACTGAATTGTCGTTGTTTTGCCTAAAAGAGTGGAATATATATTTTCAGTAACACTGTACAGTTAACAGTTAACCATATTGAGAAGTTCCACCAATGAGCAGCAACGGACGGCCATATATATGCCATATATATGCTTCCACCTCTGCTGAAGTATTGATCTTTTCGAACGCCCTTGAACAGTTCCGGATCGAAAAAGCTAGTTGTCATCCAGAATTATACCGTGATAATTGGAGATATATGTTGTGACGAAGGCATTAGTTATGGCTTATGCTTTAGTTTTATAGCAGAGCAAGCGGGAACTGTGACTATCGCTGCCAATTAATGCGCAGCAATGCCAAAAGTACCATTGAGAACCCTGCGCAATGTTTTCGTACGAACTCCTTTAGCAAAAGTTGTAATCCAAAAAGTTGCAATGAAAAACAATTCTGCGTTTTGCGGCAAATTAAGAAAAATGGGAATCGCATTCATATATAAGTTTACACGTTCACCCGGCAATAAAGAAGTTGCCAAGCTGATCACGTGTAGCCGGCATGAGAATAATGCAAGGCCAGCGTCACTTGCGGATATGGCACAACGGCGGACCAGGCCTCGGCCAGCGCAATCAGCGGGCAATGCACTGCGACGCGGCTATCCAACGCGCTCGTAAGATCCTCTATCCGTCGTTCAGTTAAAAATATAAAACACGTTCGTAACACCCTCAAACAGACATTTCAAGAGTCTCAGATATAAAAAAATAAAAAAAAATTAAATATAGTTGGAACAAAATTCTTTATTCTTTGTGTTGAAACATATGAGTGATAGTGAGATAGAAGAATTGTTAAAAAATTCCGAAAACTAAACAGCGCGGAAAATTTTCAAGTAATTAAAACCAATTTTAACGATCAATTAAAGGCCATTATAGAGGGCGCAGTTGCGAGCGCACTCGCCGTACAAGAAACAAAATTCGAACTAAAATTACAGGACGTTCAGAAGCGCCTAGGTGGTGTAAATATCGGTATACCAGAAGTAGAAACTTATAGAGATGCCGAAATCGGAATAGGTATTACATGTAAGGAGACTTTAGATATGAAGTCCCTCCCGGACTTCGCGGTTAAAAATGAGACGTACGTCTCATGGAGGAAAGCGGCGCACACCCCATATAAAGTGTACGAACCCTACCAAGCTTTAGGAATACTCAGAAATAAAATAAAATGTTTAGCCGATATGGTTCTTTCGTCGTTCAACACACCTCTGAACTTTAAGGCCATAATAAGCCTAAACCGACTAGATTTCACAAGTGACCGGTATACTTAATAGAACAGAATATGTCGACGCTCCGTCAAGGAAATATGACACTCTTGCAGTACTATGACGAAGTAGAGAAAAAACGAACTCTGCTAATAAACAAGACAATAATGACCTGCGACAACACCGTAGCTGCTTCACTGAACGAAAAATACAGAGCGGATGCGCTAGGCGTATTTATTTCCGAAACAAAAAAATCACTAAGCGATGTTTTTTTTTCGATCTCCTTCTGTTCCAGCGTTAGCACAAGAAGTAGAGGCTAATCATAATATTGCCTATAGCACGTAGGAAAAACTGCAAAGGTCCGAACCAAGCCAACTGGACAGGTTATACAGTTACAGTAGAAGAATCTTAGTTACAGAATCTAGATTTCATGGGTAAAAATTCCCATTTTAATAAAAGGCCAAGACAGCCATTCAGACAGGATCCAGTCCAACCAATGGAATTAAAAAACGTTTATTACGTAAATAAACCATTTTCTGTAAAATCAATCCATGGTCACAACGCCATAAAAAAAAAAAATGTATGATGCCCCGATGGGCGTGTTCGACTTTGTATAAACGGAAAAACAAAATAACTTAATAAATAATACCCTATCCCGAATGTAGTTCTTATCCTGGCAAATTCAAGGAAAGCCAAAAAGACATTACCACATTGGATTTCAAGTCTAGTTTTCACCAGATACTACTCGCCGAAAACGACAGAGAAAAAACGTCCTTCTCAGTAGGAAATGGGAAGTATGAAGAATGCACCCAGCATTTTTCAGAGAGCCATCGATGATGTGCTCGGAGAACAAATAATAATATAATACCCAAAACCATGATATCACGAACTTGGAAAGCCAGGTAATTCAATTTTGCAACAATTGTATGGACCTCAAAGAGCCTCAGAAATTACCTATATGGCGTAAAAAATTTAAACATTTTCACTGACCACTAACATTCACCATCTCGGATCGCAATCCAAACGCCAAAATTAAGCGTTGGAAAGCTTTCACTGACGAGCACAACGGCACAATAAGCCAGGAAAAGATAACTAAATCGCAGACGCGCTGTCCCGACAGCACATCCACTCGCTAGAAGAGAATGCACAGTCTGACATTGCCACATCGCATTGCGAGATTAACTGCTTTTGAAACCAAATACCATTAGAATAAAGTGGAACTGCTTCAGTTACAGCGGTCATTATGTTTGGTGAAAAGACTCGACATCTCTTATATTTCTCTGATAGAGAAACATTTGAACAGAGAGTATGCGAGAAAGACGTAGGCAATGCTATTTTTTGTGAGCTGCCAATACTGGCATTTATCCGGCATAAATTAGTAGAAACATTTTCGACAACCACTTTCCGTTACACGAATTGCAAGGTGAAAAGTAATACTACTTCTCGCTAAACCAATAGCAGCTAAAATGACCGTCTACGCGACCTCAAATTACATACCAATCATAGACGGGGATGTGACTATCTGGAAATACTTCCAATATCCCAAACACTCAACCAACCTCACCATGTACTCGGAAATAGTAAACCGACCAGAAGAAATGAGACCATTTCCCTCAGTCACATATGAGGCAGATATTAGACTCAGATTTACGACACATTAGGACTCTCATAGATACAGTAAATATTCATCATAGTCACACTAGAGCCATTAACTTCTTAGGCACCGCATTAAAAATCGTAGCTGGTACTCCAGATTTTTATGGCTTCGAGAACATCAAATTTAAGCAGAAAGACTTCATAGAATCAGAAAATAGGCAGACAATTATTAACACAAATACCCAGGAACATCCTAACAAATATGGTACGCATTTTAGGAAAAAATGCAAAAACAGGTAAATAAAAAAAATGTATATGAGAACTTAAGAAATAGAATAATTATTTCCGAACTCGAAGCCTTGATGTTGTCGGTGATTTACAAAACTTAATCCATGAACTTTCCAAAAATGTTAATATAACTGATCTAATGGAAGTAGCTAAAATTGAAGTTTTTTTAAATAATAATGTTGTACACTTAATCTTAAAATATCCTAGGCCGTAAGAAAATAATCTTGCGCCCCGTTGAACACAACGGCACTATTCTTAATTTCACTGAAGACAATAGTATAGCTGACTGCGGTAAAAAAATTATGCCGATTGGAAACTGCAGCGCTGCCCTACACAACATGCGCACAACAACTCCACTTAGGAGGCAACGCACATTGTTCGACTCGCACCAGCCACCTCGAGCCACTAACAATCGTCCATGATGGCGTTATTATTCTCAATGACGGAACAGCTACGATCAATGGACAACTGGTAACTGGAACGTTCCTCGTTAAATTCGACGAGGAGAAATTAAACATGGACTGTTTTACCAGTCTCTTTTCCATTTCGCCAACGTATCGTAGGTTTTTATACATTGGCGAAATTTTAGAGGCACTGGTTAAACAACCTATAAAATCTGGAGTGGCCGCGATCGCTTTCTTGCGATCGCCATCTGCTTTACTATTTTCAAGCCCTACCGAGACCCAGCGAGTCCGTCGCCAGTATGACCTTCAAGTTATAGTTAAAGGTTTTAAGAAGTCCGAGGACGTTCTTCATCTAAGCGGGGAAGGAGTTAACACGGTCACCCGGCAACAGAGAAGTTGCCAAGCTGATCACACGTAGCCGGCATGAGAATAATGCAAGGCCAGCGTCACCTGCGGATATTGCACAACGACAGCACAGGCTTCGGCCAGCGCAATCAGGGTACAAACGTATTATAACTTCGTCCGTGAACATCGATGGTCCACCCCTTGCGGCAACGGTCGACGCGTCGGTTAAGACACAAGCAAACTAACGGACAGTAAGGACTCGTCTCAGCCTGGCCGACGGGTGCAATAGAGAGATCACCGAGGCACACAGCGTCACCACCCGGCTGAGTTCTGCACTCCACCAAGGACAACGTACTGCTGGGGTTCGATTTCCTAGCCGGAAGGGGAGCCGTCCTGGAGATCAGGCCGGAACGACTTCGATTGCCCCCATCCTACTCTCCAAGTTTCCCGTGCTCCGACAATCATCACCGACATTTCACCGGATTTGACCTCTTCTGTACCGACGCCACCGCCAACTACTTCATCGCCCGCGACATCCCCTGCTACGTCGTCCTCAGCGCCTTGGGTCCAGTCGGTTCCGGAACACACGACGACGCCACACTCTCCGACCACCATTTCGTTTACCACGTCTTCCGCTTCCTCAGAGTTACGGGCATCCGACGTGCGGCATACTTCCTTTGCAACCAGCCCCACTAGCAAATCCAACCAGTCTTCAGCGCAATCGCCCACAAGTAGCCAGCCCCTCGAGTACCCAGTAAGGGGTATAGCTTGCCCACTTAGACCTGGAGTGGGCAGATCGCATCCAAGCGGTCGAGAGGAACGGCTTTCGGCGAACGCCGCCTACACTTAGCTTGGCTGATGTCGCAACCCTAACAGTCGATAAGCATCCCGTAGCCACCAGTCGGAGCACCGATAGCACGTCACGTGCAGACGGCGGCGCTGAGATGGAGCGAGCCTTGGGCAGTCTGGCCGAGGAACTAGACATTTTCAACGAGCTTTTTGGTGTATCCCGTATACTTGAGCATGCGATCGGTTTGAAGAATGACCGTCACGCGGCACCCAGCCATGAAGAGGATCATCTACGATCAAATGGACGAGTTGCTGCGCGATGGGCGTATTAACCCGTCAAAAAGTACCTACGGCGCGCCGATAGTGTTGGTGGGCAAGAAAACAGGTCACGTTCGCACTTGTATGGATTATAGGATGCGTACCCGCTGCCTCGAGAAGTTGGGGAATGCCAAGTATATTTCCACGTTGGCCTGTAGAGTATATACTGGTAGATTGCCTGGCAGCTAGCAGTCGGGAATATAACGGTGCCAGGTATATTCGGCCTCCATTCAGCTCTAGTCACGTTGCAGCGTGCCCTGGATGGAGTCATCGGCCCGGAAATGGACCTGCACGTTGAAGCTCAACCGGGACAAATGAAAGTTTTTCGAAAGGAGCCTCGTGTACCTTGGACACCACATCAGCGAATAAGGCATCCACACCGACCCAGCGAAAAAGAACTCAGAAAGTGCCTAACGCGTCATGGGGCCTAAGAATTGTTCCGAACTTCACCATCATCGTGCAGCCCATCGCAAAGTATCTCAAGAAAGGCCAAAAGTGGATTTGGGACACCAAATAAAATCCAGGCTTTCAGAAGCGTCCGTCGGAGAAGTTTAAGGTGCAGACGGACGCAAGCGATTTTGGTTTGGTGACAAGGAACTGGTCATCTCGTATGCTAGCGCGGTTGGCAGCAGCCGAGGAAAATTATTCCACCACAGAGATGAAGTGCCTAGCAATCGCATGGCAGTGTGGAAATTCCGATGTTACCTTGAAGGCTACCACTTTAACGTAGTCACAGATCGATGCGCACTGGAGTTAGATTTCACTTTTGAATCTGAAAGATCGCAAAAAGCTGGCAAACTATCCCGAATACGGTCAGCTCTATCGCGGGTGTGGGAATTGGCCGGTAACCTACGTCCGTAGCTGTGAGTTCTCTTTAGATCGAGCTATTATAATTTGCCGATGTTTTTTTTTTCTTTTTTTTTTTTTTAAACCTCACGGACGACTAATACAGATTTGGACATCATCAGCATACATATGGCACACAACAAAAATAAAAAAATAAAAGACGAAACATAAATTTGACATAAAACAGCTTGAAATCTATTCCTAAGATATAATGACAAAAGATTTTTTGCCGTATTGGAAAAATTAAAGAGGTCCAAGTTCTGTACATAAAATTGAAGAAGGCGATCGCAGAGCGGGAATTAGTACGAGTGAGAGAATCCGAGCGGTGCGTGAATCGGAGTTAAAAAAATCGGATTGCCGTCGAGTGCGAGGTTGCGATCGGTGGGGATCTGTCGATCTGACCCACCGGGCGCAAGTCGAGTGTCTCAGTCAACCGGTCGCAGCCGCAAGCTCGTAATACGGCAGAAGCCACACGTCGAAAACCAGAAGCGCGAGGCCAACTGCATCAGGAGCAGAGGTTACTCAATAAAGATATTTCAGTGAAATTAACCCTCCATTGTGTTATAATCTGGGCGGACAATCACACAAACAAATTTGGTAAGACGAGCATACGAAATCCTCTGAGCTAGCCGCGCACATCCGTCGCGAGTAGAACAACGCAGAAAATCAGCTCGTTTCAACCAATAGCCTCAAACGCAGATAGTCTTCCTAAACAAAAAACTTTAAAATCCAACCTACTTAGTTAGACAGCACGCCACTAGTTAATTTCCTCACAAACTTTACCTATACTTTCTCCTATCGCGTCTACTCACACCTTACCCTAACAAGTACGTGATTGGTGTCGCAAGGGCCACTTGAGTGGCCGCCCATGGCCGATTCCACCCATGTAAACGCTGGTGTGGCGTTTTCGATGCTGTGTTCTACAAAGTATTTCTATGTCTATGCTGCCGAAGTGGTTGTGGTGGAGATTGCCGAAGGTATCTGCTGGTGGGCTGCCGAGGGTATCTGCTGAGGCGGTAACTCCCCCCTCAAACTAAACTTCCGACCATAGTGGAGGGTTGCTTGGTATGAAGGTGGCAGCTGTAGCAATAGCTGGTGAGAGGGTATCAAGCGGGGTAGCTGGTGTGTAGGATGTTGTCCTTTTTGATAAACAGATGACCCATACTAATAAAGCGATCATTGTGTAAGTTGGTGTGGTATTGAACGCGGTATTCTTTGATTTGCACTCATCTTCCTTTCCGATTATCAAACTCTTCAGACATTTCTATGTATATAGATAAAAATATATATCTATAAGTCTAAAATTCGTGCATTTTCTTCTGACAATATTTGAATATTCTAGTCTTTTAACTCCTGGACACATTTATTCACTCCCTGTTTATCAAATATTCCATTCCTATTGATAAACCTCTACCCTGTTCTTCATTTATGTATGTTGTTAGATTTTTTTTAACATTAAAATTAACCTGATATCTGTACTTTCTTGTTCACTTATGGCTTCTTTTAAACATCTTTTAAACTTTTTTTAGTAGTCGTTAGTTTTCCGCAAGCTTTTTGAGAACCTTTTCTAAGTCTGTAATGTGTTCTTGTATTGATACCGAATACTCCATTATATCATCCATATAAATAAGCCAGATTTTGCCCAACAACTCCCCAAAAATGTTATTCATCAACTTCTGAAAGGTTACGGGAGGGTTGCTTAACCCGAACGGCATTCTCACATATTCCAATTGACCTCTTCCTGCAGAAAATGGTTGTCTTCTTCCTTTACCTCAATTTGGCGATATCCACTTTCTAAATATAGGTAATTACCTTGCTCTTCCCAAACTATCCAGAACATCATTTATTATTTGTAGGGGGTATCTGTCCTTTATCACCTTCTCTTCGAGCTTCCTGTAGTCTACTACTATTCTCCATTTCGTTTCCCCTGAGGCATCCTTCTTTTTGGGCACTAGCCACACCGGAGCACTCCATGGTGACTGGATATGCCGAATTATTTTCTGCTCAAGCAACTTCCCTATCTGCTTTTCCACCTCTTGCCTTTCTTTAAACGCATATCTATATGGTCCGGAATATCATCGGTTGCTCTTTTTTAATGCTTAACTGCGTTTCTTTTGAAATACCTTTGGGTATTTTCTCAAATCCTCTGTAATTTTCTGAGTTATTCCTTATTCTTACAGTCATCCATTGCCCTCTTTAAGTTATTCAGCTCAAAATACTGCTTAGGCTTGAATTCGACGATATTCATTGGTTTCTCTAAAAATAATTCCTCATTTATCTCCTCATAATTCGATACCTCTAAAAGGCTCTGACCGTCCACTGCCCTGTAAGTACCTTATGTAATCTCCATTATCCTTCTTGACTATTGTATTCATCAACATTAAATCTCCAATTCGCATCTGCACCGGAATAAATACAACCCTTTTTGTACCAGCCTCTATTGTATACCGCTCTGATGGTCTATAGTGAATATAAGTGAATATTTTGCTTCGTATTGGCTGTACAAAACCATTCGTTCTGCATATCAATAACTGGTTCTAACTGTTGCAGCACATATATTTCGAGCAACCCTTCGGAGATCTGGTGAAATTAAAAAAGGAGCATTCTTATTTTTCCTGCCCCTCCTAATTTCACAAAACATTGGTAAAACTGCTTCCTTTGTAACCTCAAGTGATTACGTGATGGTTTTAATGTCTATTCGGTGTTGTAATTTCTGTACATAATGTGGGTGTGCTAACTCGGGTCGAATAAACGAATAGGTGAATCCTGTATCAATTAATATTTTAATTAAATTTCTTGGTGTAATTTCAATCAACAAGTACGGCAGTGTAGAATGATGACCCTTTCTATATCCTATCCCTACTCTATATCATGTAGGTTGTTCGAGGCTGGCTGCAAAAAATTAACATCGTGTAGTGAATCCTTGAGTTTCCGTGTTGTGAAACTGAGTTCTGTAATTAATAATAATAAGTAACAATTTTTTTTTTAGACCTAATGAGTAGTATCATGGGTTTTCTAGTAATAATGTTGTTTTATCGCTCCTTCCTTAACACCTATGGCTTTTGTTATTCCTATGCCTTATCTTTTCTTTATATATCCTTCAATACCTAGCATGGTATTGGCTCCCTGGTATTCCATCCTTCGATCTGTCTGATGTCCGATGTGTCTGTATTCTGTCTGATTCGTAAACATTCCTAAGCTCAACGGCCTCCCTGTACTACATCGAGCTGTCGGGCGCGACGTCAAGTCTGCAACCACAGCCACTTGCCGACGGTCTGCCCCCAGTCCATTTCTTTGATCCAAACTCATACTTCATTCCACTGCACCATGATTCTAATTAATAATTGAGTTATTCTGATTCTTTATTTATTTAATCTTATTATTATTTACAAACAGATCTGAATAACTTTCAAACATGGTGCCATGTTAATTTATTAAATTTAAATGGACCTAAGTGCGAGCTAATGACATTCTCACGTGTCACTCCCATGCTTGCGATTTATATGCTAAACGGCTGCTCTTTGGAAAGAATCACTCTGGTTGACGATTTGGGCGTCCGCCTGGATCCTAAACTAGACTTTATGGATCATATTTCGTGCATGGTGAATGAGCCAGGGGTGTGCTTGGATTTATTAAGCGGTGGTCGAAGAAATTCGATGAACCTTATGTAACAAAAACTTTATTAGTTCGTCCTATCTTGGAGTATGGCTCTTGCGTTTGGAATCCACAATATGATGTCTACAGAAAATGCATCGAATCAGTCCAAAATAACTTTTTACTTTTCGCTCTACGCAACTTTAAATCCTTTAGAGTTTTTTTGTGCTAATTAACCCTAACAAGCACGTGCTTGGTGTCGAAAGGGCCACTTGAGTATACTGACCGTAGGATGGTAGGTAGCAAAGTCTACTTGTATAAAAGGGTAAGTGTAAAAAGTTCTTTTGAATTCATCGAATTCATCAGACCACCGCTTAAGAAATCCTAGCATTATTATTTACCATGCACGAAATATGATAGATTAAGTCAACTTTAGGATCCCAGCCCAAATCGTCGAGCAGAGTGTTCTTTCCAAAAAGCAGCAGTTCAGCATGTAAGCAGAGTGACAAGAGAGAATATCTTTAGCTCGCACTTAGAGCCATTTAAGTATAATAAATTAACACGGCACCATGGTTGAAAGGAATTGAGATCGGCTTGTATATCCGCCTGGCAATAGCTGTCTTTATACTGCACACAAAGCTTAACGTAATCTGCTTTCATGAACAATAATTAATAAAAAAAAATAAGGGACCCAAATGGGACCCCAGAGTTAACCCGGAGAACATAAGATAAGTTGTTTTTAAAGAGGACTTTCTGCGTCCTGCCCAACAGATAACTTCAGATCCATTTAAGATGAAAATCGGAAACTCATTAAATCGAGTTTTCTCACAAAAAGGGAGTAATTAACGAAGTCAAATGCTTTACTGAATCTGTCTGAAAGCTTTGTTTAAAGCCCTTTATTATAATAGAAGTGAGCTCCAAAAAAATTGGTTGTTGTTGATATTCACCTAATAAATCTATGTTGACTTGGAGAAAAGACTGATCTACAAAGACGATGTAAATGGGGAGTGATCGATTTTTCAAAAAGGATGGCTGACAATTTAGAGATATCAGGCACAGAACCTGTTATTCCACTAGGACTTGCCGCGTAAACTGGCTTAAAACGTTGAAGAGTCAAAAGAAGAGGACTTTCGTTGAAACTAGGACTGAGGTTAGAATTGGATATTTTGTAGAAATCGGACCAATTTAATTATTATTTAAAAATGGTTCAGCCCTCTAAAATCCGCCATGCGAAAGCAGTTGACCTTTTTAGACTGCTGATCAGACCTACACTAGAGAGCAGTCCCAATGGATGATATTGATCTTCGGGCTGTGTCAGTGGCGGAACCCTGAACAAACTGACTCTTGCCGGGTCAGAGACAAAGCAGAAATCAAGCAAGCGATTTAAGAATTTAATATATGGTTGACTCAATACAGCGAAATGTCGAACATTAATAAAGACATGTTCTGCTGTAATAAAAAGAGTATTTGCAGATTTGGTAGCAGACCAAGAAGCTCCAAAAATTTTTAAATCGCCTAGAACTATTAAATGGTATCTATCCGAAAGTCTACTGGAGACCGACAATATAGCGGAAGATGGTTCTAATAAATAGGAAGTTCCGACAATGGAGGAATGTAGGAACATGTAGTATAAATGCAACTAGAGAGATAGCTTTACCCAGAGGAATTGAACATCATTGCATTCATAAAAACTAATAATTCTGACTTGAGTATGGAGTCCACCGCTATGACCGGACAGCACGGAAATTACTGGGCACATTCGGATACCGAATCTTTTTTCGCCCCCTATCTCAGCGTCATTGAGGTTAATACTGAGACTAAGGGCGTTGCCGAGGAAGTCTGCGTTTGACTTCCGGGGAGCTTAATCGTCATCAAAACATACAAATTACCATCTGCGCAGAACGCGAGCTGATATAACGCACCTTTAAAATAAGGAATAGCAAAATTACTATATTATTTGTTTTGGTCAAAAAATACTTGGCAATTCTACCAATTTTCTGTCAACTTTCTGGGTACTCTTTAGCGACCATCCTCTAGCACTGTGAAAAACTGGTTTAATGAATTCAATCGCGGCCGACGCTCGCTCGAAGACGAAGGTCGTGAAGATCGTCCAAAAACAGTCGTTGTGTCAGAGAACATTGATGCCGTTCGTGAACTGATTATGGAAGATCGTCACATGACGATCCGTGACCGTGAGATAGAGTCAACCTTGGGCATTTCTACCACCAGCTTGCATTTTATATTGCATGAACACCTGGTCATAAAAAAAGTTTGTTCTTCAAAGACGAGCCAAATCCAACGAAAGTTGTTAGTGGGAGAAGCACATAAAGCAAACTGGTTGATTGTTTCTTCACTAAACAATTTTCATCGCCAGAAGATGCTTCTAAAGCGTTAGAAAACCATGTTATGGAGGTGCCTCAATAGGAGTGTAAAAAGAGCTTCGACTATTGGTTTAAGCGCATGCAAAAGTGTACTCGTATGAATTGTGCTGGAGAATACTTTGAAAAACCATAATATAATTATTTTGATGACAAATATTCTCATTTTCATTTTTAGGCCAGATAATAGCATATAATTCTAATATATATTTAGAAACACTCGTAAATGTTTTATATGCTTCAGTAAGTTATTCCGATCGATTTCTATTACATTCGAGTTGATTCAATAGTTTAAAATAATGGTTTAAATCTTATTAATATCGGATAAATATATCATAGAGTTTCCGTAGATCGACCAATTTCTATGTATTTTTTCATTATATATTATTCATAAATGAAAAGGCGAGGGTTTATAATTATTGCCTTCACAAAGTTCTTTCATCTTATTATGTATTGATTTTATTTTTTGTGAAAGATGCAAATAAAACATTTTTATGAATATTTTTTTATCAATGTATTTTATTTGTCTATTTAAAAAATATATACTTTTAAATTATATTTAGCAAGTCTCTTTTGGTTTACAGTCTATATTTTAGTTATAAATATATATATCTTATTCTTTCTTTTTTGAAATCATTAATACGTTTCAATTTTAGTTATATTTATTATTTTATTATGTATTATGCCCAAAATCACTTTTAATTTTAAAAACGTTGACCATTGTATTATATACATATATATAATACAAATACAATTGTATTTATACATATATCAATGAGCACTAGCGCATTACTTAATTACGTAAGCATAAGACATATATTCACAGCCAATTCTTAAAACGGTTTAGAATTTTTTTACCACTTAGGATTTATTATTGTACTACATTCTTGTAGAAATATCATGTTGTATGATAGGACAAATAATTATTAGTCATATGGCGTACTAAAAAATTACTGTTTAAAATTACTACAAAATATGTCCGCTACATAAAAAAAATAACACGCAATTTGGTACTTTCTACATAGTCTTTTATACTTTCATACCTTTTTAAACCGCAAGTCTTTTCTGTATTATAGCGTTCTCCTAATTGTTCGTAGTACGACTGAGGATTATAAATAACAAATTAGTACAATTACAATTACAATTTAATTTAAACAGAGCCCTATCATTTGAACTATATCAATTCTTAAAAACTGCTGTGGTTTGGAAATCCATTGAAATCTGTGTACAAGAGTATGCGCAAGATATTACCAATTTACAAAGTATTTTGTGACCGCAAAAATTTGTAATATACATACGGCATACTTTTAGGGTAAGTTTTAATAGGTTTCTAAATCAATGTGCATTTTATCTTTTGTGTCCTCTTTTATTAACATATTCTTAAGCTTTTTTAATTAAGAAATTAGTCAAAACATTTGCAATAATAGATGCGCACTCAACATAGTGACCAAATTGAGTGACACCATATTATTATAATTCATAAGTTATTCAACTCTAAGACGCCTTACTCGATAAAATAATTTTAAAATGTATTTTTATGGTATATTCCCATTCTAATAGATGCGTTTTTTTTACATTTTTTTTTCTTTAAATATAGAATTTATTTGTGCATAGTAAATATAACTAAACGGGCTTAGTCTGTTTCTTTTCTTTTTTTCTTTTACTTATAGCTACTATTGTCATAATATCGTCGTCCTTACTATCATTACAAGTCATTCTAAATTGCTTCGATTCCGATAAACCGCAACTACTACTTGAACATCAAGTATTATGGAAGCTATTTATCTAATGTTAATTGATTATATTTATAATTTTATTTATTACTCTAACCGTTGTTATGTATCAGTTATATTTTAATTTCTTAAAATGATCACTATATAATAGAGTTCCATGGTGTTTTTGATTAACATGAACGTATTAAAAATTATTGGAAATGAGATCCTTATGTAAGCATTATCTTTTTATTTTATTATATTACTAATTTATAAATATATCTCTTAATATTCTGTTTATGCCAACTTTAAATTTACAATATAATTAAATATTTGTTTATGTTTTTATATAAGTATTGTAAGGTACTTCTTCTAATAGTATTTTTGCCGTTTTGTACATGTTTTTTTTTTGTTTGTATGACAAAACACGACAAATAGTATTACGAACACATTTTGTATAATTTCGTTGCCTAAATGATCATGACACATAGTCACGATTTGAATAATCGTCAATATAACGTCCAGAAGCTGTAACGATTTTACTAAATTATTTAATTTTATTTAAATTAAATGAAGAACTTACAATCTTCCATTAATATAACTTGGGTATTTTCTATGTTTGTACTAGATATTGAGTGTGGAATCGCATTGAGCTCGTCATCGTTCCAGCGTGTCCTTGGATTTGATCGTGAAATAGGCATTGGAGCTGAGTAAAGGCTCAAATTTGTTGGACTTATTACGCCAGACATTGTTGAAATAGTACCAGCATATCCCAAAAGCTTTAAAAAAGTATTTTTCATATTAAATTATGATTACATTTTATAAGTAAAAAAAAGTAAAGTAAATCAAAATATAATATATAAAATAATATAATATATACAAATTGTATGATAATTAATTTATTATATCGACTGTGCCCAAACCGATTGCTGAAATAGGTGCTACAGAACACCTAGCGATTTTATATACATTGTATTTGTTAAAATTATAAAACAAATTCCGTTACCGAACTTATTGGTTGAGAAGCTGTGGCGACAGAAAATAAGAATAGAGCCACGCAGCAAATACTTCTCAGATGAGCATCTTTGTATATTTTAGTAGAAACGATAAGACTATATTTATATAAACCAAAATATATAATTATTTTATATAATTATAACAGCATATATTAAATTTCATTGAAATCGAACTACTATATAATAAAGCTGCTAGCAAATATCGAATTGAATTTACATATTCTGCAAAATTTTTCTATTTTTTCGTTTTAAAGCGAAGTAAGCAGGATAGCTAAATTTTTAGCAAGTTAAAGCTTGCTATCTTTCGTGTGATCAAGTATTACGGAGTTTGCCCATACGATATGACCAAACTACTGAGCCAGCCATTCTTGCTTGTCCAATTAAACGCAAACTGGAAAAACTTGCTTAGAAATACGAATCATTGATAACAGTAAAATGTTTTGCATTTATATATTTGTCCAAATGAATAAAAATCAATCTTCTGAAATTGGAACAACTATGATTTCCCAATAATAACTGTGTGCTCTGAAGCAGTAGCATTTTGATTCCCAGGCAACTTTGAAAATAATCTCAGCACCAACCATAGAGCAATAGACTAGTCATTGCATCCAACGAAAATGGACACCAAAATTTTTCAGCGACTGCTTGGCAATTTCGCAGTCATTCTCTTGCCCTCATTGAATGTTCAGATCTGTCTAGTCGTAAAGAGGCGCATCTCGAAGCAAGTTGCCTGCGTTTGAATTTGCCTTTGTATGTGTGCGTCTTCTTGTATGCACATACACGGATGCATGGCAAAAATATTTTTTTTTTGCAAATATTTATAACATTAACCTATACCTTAACAATATGAGCGTTTTCACTATTTGCGTAATAATAAAAGGAAAAATCTTAGGTGTTTTAGGAAATATATTTTTAAATATTTCAGCACACATTATATATGTATATTTGCATTTATGTATTTATCCAAATGGATAAAAATCAAATTTCTGAGATGGGAACAAACATTAAGTGGTTCAGAAAAGAAAAGCCAAATCATCTGTCATTGTTGTTTTGCGAGCGGACGGTGCATGCATACCCTACCGACAGCGGAAAACAAAAGTGATTCCATATTTATATTTTTTGACCGTACTTAAAATATTTTACTCAATAGTGGTGGCAGCAGTCGCCCTTCATCCGAAGGTATATACTACTTTAAGTATATTTATAGGTGAATTTAATAATAAATATACCATATTAAGCTGATAAGAACAGATACTACACTTTGATCTTAGATCTTACAAACATGGAGTTTTTTTTTTTTCTATTTTTCTAGAAGTTGTTTGTTCTATGGGTGGAAGGCTGGTCGAAAAAAACTATGATATTTTTGACATAGATGTCCTTAACTATATTTTAATATTTAAATATTAGTCATGTTTAAATACTCACCGATGTAGGTTGCGAATGAAAATGATTAAGATAATCTCTATTATTCGAAGAGGGATACATTTGTGGGGCGGCTAGACGACTAATGGTATTGTGTCCAGTAGCTGGTGATGATAATAGCTTACATCGAGTACTGGAATCTAGATACGTTTGGGGACAATCTCTTGGTTCAGCTTGGGATTGAGATTGTGATTGTGGAGACGTACTAGCTGCAGATATAGTTTGATTCTCATTTTCTAGAATATTTGTTGTACCTCTATTATTGCCATCCGTTTCCAAATTATTCTTCACTAAGTTCGTCGATTGATTGGTCAAAATTAATGGAGAAGGTGGAGGACTGGACTGGACGAGTGTGAGGTGGTCGCCACTGCTCCGGATGATAGCCACAGGTCTTGCCATAGGTGGCAACATTGGTGGTAACATTGTGCTATGATAGTGATGACTAGATTTCGCATGAATGTGAAATTGCGGTGAATGCGAATGGCTTTGAGAGGAAGAATGGGGTGAATGAGTGTGTGGAAGCGAATGTGAAGGTTGAAAAGAATGACTTTCAATAGATCCTGAAATGGTTGTCGCATGGCTTGAATCTTGGCAAACGTAAGTCACAAAATCGGAAATATCATGTGGCTCCGAGGAGGAATATTTATCTTCAGAAGAAGTAGTGCCTATTGGTAATCGCGAATTATTTTGCTGAGAGTAGCACAAAGTATTAATCGGACTTGTTGTAATGTTGGATGTTGATAATAATGAAGAACAATTATGTTGTGGGAGAGCTGAAAATTAAATTAAATTTTAAAAAATATGTGATTAGAAAAACAGATTCAATTATTTAATAAACAAATCTCGATTGATAGAGTTGCCCCAAAAACAGTAAAAATTCTTGCTAAAGACAAGAGAAAGAATCAAAGACTTCTTAAATATTAAGATGAGTAACGGCCATTAAATGCTGGCGACAAAAATCGCACTGTCTTCAATGGCAAAATGTTGAGACCGTTAACATCTAAAAATATAATGCGCCTTCCTATTTTATATATTATACATCAGTGTGTGTTAGAAATTGAACGATGTTTTTTGAGATGAGAACAACAAATAGCAAAAATTTTCGGTTATAAGGCATGACATTTAGATATGACCACAAAAATAGCTACTTTAGGCTTATAAAGACTACAACAACAATTTACCTACAATCACTACATCACTAATTCTGTGCTTTAATTTTCCGAAAGCGTACCCGCAGATCTTCGCAAAAGTCAGACGAAAATTAATAGCGTGCGTGTGTCGGCAGAACGCAAGCACAACAAACTCTCGGACCCGCGGGATAGAGCCATGCGGACCACTTATCAAGATCAAACGTTCCCAATAGTCTTCATTTTGCAGATAAGATGATTTTTAAAATTGTAACACTTTCGTAAAATGCTATTTTTGGCCTTATTTTGACTTGAACCCAATTATTTATTATTTGTATTTCTATGTCGGCTCAAGACTATTAGAGCCTAATCTTTTCAGATTAAATTTTGTTAAAACAAAATTTATTTAAGAAATATCTAATTATTTTGTTAAAAATTGTCATTTATGAAATAAAACCGTTACCATATGCTGGTCTTAAACATAATAAGTTTAAATGTTTTTGATATAATTTTATATATCGGAATAATATAAGTTCAAATTTATTGGTTAATACGAGGGCTATTTAAGTTTCTGACCTAGGTCACTTCTACCCATATTAGGACCCACTATTACCACTATTACTATTAAGTTTGCACTTTTATCGATAAAAGCTCCATACAACCTTTTCATATGTGACCACGCTTGATATCGATTGATGATTAATCAAAAACGTAAAACGACCTTCGTCGCCTGTCAAAGCTGTTAAAGCGATCAAACCATGTTTTGGAGGTGCCTTAATCGGAGTGGAAAAAGTGCCTCTACAAATCGTATAACTCGTGCTGGAAAATACTTTAAAAACCAATAAATCAATTTTTGATGTTTTTCATTATTAGGCCAGAAATATATATATAGCAAACCTCGTTATTATATCATTAAAAGTAATGAGTTAGATCGTTATTTATATTTTTATAACAGGTACCACCACAGCCACCATAGTCTATAAGCAACTCTTTCCCTCAATAAATGGGGGGGTTGTAATAGTTACAAGGTACTAAAAGTACTATTTTTGCGAATTTATTTGTAAGGCACACTTTTAATTATATAGCGTAATTTCATGCAGAAATATTGAAGCATTAGAACTTGCGCCAGAATGTCTTATAAACAGAACATTGGTGTTCACCATAACTCCGCCGGAAATCTTAAAATTAAAAACCAAATTAAATTATACAAATATAACTCAAATCTGCGCCCTACGTTCCCTGATAATTTTTTTTATCTAAAAATGTTATGTAAAAGCTTTAAGAGAAACTTATTTCATATGAAAAAAATGTGTACAAAGTTTGAAATGAATCGGTGTAATAGTTTTGAAATGACAGTGAAAACGGAAAGAAGTTTTGGTTCTATTTTAGGACATATTTCTTTAAAGTTAAACAATAAGATAAAAGATAACAAACCGATTTTTCCAAAGTACAAGCCATAACTCAACCCCCTATTACTAACAAAGCTTTTTGTACCGGATATCCCACACTTGCTAGAATTTAAACTAAATTAAAACAAATATGTTTTATCTATGTTCAATGCTTTGTAGCGAAAAATCGAATTGGCCTAGGTCAATGTGAGTATTTGGATAATAATATAACAAAACAAAAAAGGAGATTAACCATTTTGTGGGGGTCAAACCTGATCCTAGCCCGCAAAAAAGAATTACGTGCACCCATCGTATACCATTGGTATTCTACATTCTATATTATTCTATTTAATAAGCAAGATTCGGTCGGTCTTTTCCAACTTAAACCTGTTTATATGAATCAATTCGCAGTTTTTATGCCTGATGACTTTCTATAAAACAGTTCTACGTAAAAACAATTGTTTCGTAAGCGGACCTTAAGTTAAAAAATTATAGCATTGAAAATGCGTTCAGCTATCTGAACAAAAAATAAAATTACGAGATACAGCTAACGTAATGCCTAACGCGAAAGAATGAAATAGTGCTGTTAATATTCGATTATTGCTTATTATTATTGCTGCCTACCACCGAATTGTGCTGTAAGACGCAATCACAGAGTTGCTTTGGCTATCGAAACCACTCAAATTGGCCTTAAGTCTCTTTTACTACTTTAATTGACCATCGAAAATCAACGGATCTGTTTCCGACACGTAAAAAATTTACCAGGGAGTCGGGTCCATGACAATGCTTATTCTCACATTTAAACGATAGCAAAAAACATTTTCTTAGCCAGAACTATATCTGCTCACGAAATTTTTACAGTGAAGGAAAAAGCCGGGCTTTAAGCACAAAACTATAATATTTAAGGTTTAGTTGTAATTTTTAAGATCGTTAGAGTCAGCTTATTAAATCAAGCGAGAATGTTTTTCAAACAACTCTTCCTACGAGCTTCTGTTACTAAATTAAAATTAAAAAATGGATTTACCTTGAGCCATTGATCTATTGTTAAGTGATGTATAACGATGCAACGATGTAATAGCTGATGCTGAAGAATCTGTGCAGACTTTTGTATCACTTTCTGAAGATCTCAAAATTAAGGAAAAACTGCTGCTGGTGACATTATCCGATGATGAACTACTAGCGATTACAGGCGGTGAAATACTTTGATCAACCTTTGCATCCGAAGCTCGATTTCCTCCATTTGTTGCTTCTCCGCGTAATAAAGGGCTTGGCGATAAATGTGTACTAGTCCTCTGATCTACAAAGTCAACTAAGAAAGTGAATAACTTTCCTTATTAACATCTAAAGTTGATTTGTATCGAGTAAGAACATATACTTACTAGTATAACCGACAGGAATTGTTGTCGAATTGGTAACAATTGACCCATGTTGTTGCTGGACTTCCAAGTTCATTTGATATGTATTGCAGTCATAAGTAGCTCCAACATTCTCTCTCTTAATGAGATTCGAATGAAGAGTATTATCGTTTGCTTCATCTAGAATTAAGTCTAATACAAATTGTTTTACTAGTATTTACCATCTCGAGATTTTTTAACGCATACAATCTAAACTTAAAATAAGATTCATATATAAAAGCTTGGTAAAACCTTTGTATAGAAAGAAAAAAACAAATTAAATAAATAAATTATTTATGGGAATTACCTTTGGATAATGTCCACAATTCTTGGGAAGAAAATACTCCCGTTGCTAAGATAATGTCATTACAAACTACACCATTATAAGGATTTTGACTAGTGTTTTCATTTTTCATGTCGTCTTTTCTATTCACTGTATCGTTATTACGACATATGGTCGAATGAGGTGATCTTGGAAGTCTTGAGGAAAAGGTTGCTGAATTATGAGTGTGGATAAAATTAGCCAAATACAAATCCAATTCTCTCACAGAGACATTTATATGATAAGGATTAACACATAATCCTGGATGCAAACATTCGGGGTTCTTCTCCAAACGCTCTCCATCAGTACTCTCCAAAGGTATCGCCTTGAACAGGATTACCATCACTAAATCAAGTCTCCAAACTTTGTCAGCTTGCCTCAAGCAATCTATTCGTCGCATTTTACCCTTTTGATCCGGGTTGGAAAGAACACAAATAGATTTACGTTTTCCAATTATCGATTGTACAAAATCCTCGCGACTTTCTTGGGTAATGTCTTTCCGTAGCTTACCAAGAAGACGGGATGCCCACTTTTGTTTTACCTCCGCTTTTTCATTCTATAAGAAAGTACACATTAAGACGTTAAAGTAAAAATCGTTGTTTCTATATTTTTGGTTACACAAAAAAAGTTAATGTATGTATGTCTTAAATTAGAAGATTCTATCCTTCTGTTCAGTTATATGAAATCTGAATGGAACTGTACAGATAGTTCATCATGCAGGTAGTATTTTTTTATTTGGAATGACTATATATGAACAAAATTAATCACTGTTTTTCAACTTATATCCATATACTCCTAGATACATCTATTACAATATTCGAGATTTTAGATTTGTAACCATAAAGGAAGCTAACTTTGGCAAGCCGAAGTTAATTACCCTTGCAGTTATAACAATGAAACTCGCCATAAGATATGGTTGTCAGGTCAGGCCGTGACTGATTTAGATACTACCTGTAATAGAAAGAAGACTAAAAATATTTATTCAGATAGCTAAAACTGAGAGACTAGTTTGCCTACAAACGGACAGATGGACATGGTGATCGACTTAGACATTGATGCTGACCAGGAATATATTACTTAATAGGGCCGAAAACAGCTTCTTTACTGCGTTGCAAACTTTGGATTAAAAAAATAATAAAAATTTGAATAATCCTAGTATTTTTGGACATATATAATTGTTTTGAACAATTATATTCGTTCATTTTTTCATTATAATAACCCTTGCAGGGTTTTATTATTTAAGTCAGAAGTTTGCAACGCAGAGTTTGTTCATCCGTCAGATTAGACCAGATCTGACGTACAGCTGCCGTAGGAATAATAATAACCATTTTCCGAAATATTTTGAAATATGTAAGGTTTATAAGAATTTCAGTTTTATTTTCATGAATATCAGATCGCTAAATTTTTATGAGAAGATAGGAAAATTATCTACACTTTCGATGATACATCAGTACATCGCTGTTTTTAACAATTTCCAATTCAATCAAAACCATCTGCAAGAGTGTACGAACTTCGGCTTCCTGCAGTAAGCTTACTTTTTTGTTTAGTGTATACGCAGATTCGAGATGTAGTTCATTTTTAAGATTTTAAAATCCCAAATCATATAGATGTCAGAGGGACGATTCGAAATAAGTAGAAAAAATAATCAAATATTATATAATAATAATAATTGCAAACAGCAACAACTTTTTTTTACCTTTCTAGCTTTTTCTCAGTTTAATGTATTATTAATTATTAGGTTTACCTGTAGTTCGTCTTTGCAATGTCTTTCTTCTTCCAATGACATTCTTTTTTCATGCTTTTTATAATATTTTCGCTTGGCGGCTTGCAAATTGAACCAAGAGTACGAAAATGATTTGACATACGGCAAAAGAGCTTCAATAAAAGGGTGAAATTCATCCTAAATAAAAGAAAATAATACATATTTATTAAAATAGATTAATTGTATTGTACCAATTTAATCACTCATATCAAATATTTACAGGCCTAATAGCTTGAAATTGAATTGAATTGGCTTAACTTAAATTTAAAATCGATCGGTCCTACAGCAGGAAAGGATTTTTATGAAAACAAATCAAAAATCCTGAAATAGCAAAGGATTACTATATCTAGAACTTTGTATAGATAATTAGAATACTAGTCGCCTGATATGTATTTAAATTTTACGTTTAAGTTTAGTTTAGATAGCTCAAAACTGAGTGACTTCTTTAATGTTGATCAAGAAAATATGAAGAAATGACTTCTTTACTGCAGGCTTCTGACTAACATTTGTAGCATAACATATTAGATCAATGGCAGCTATATGATAATGTGTTCCAATCTGAAATTAATAACTTTAATAAATAAGCATACATCAGATTATATGTTACAAATATGTAAAAACATTATGAAAACGTTATGAAAATTTCATATTACTTTCCCGTTCACTTTTTAATCGTTCCTTTGCGAGTGGTTCTTATTAAGTAAGTTGGTTATAATGTGTTTTTTAATATTCAAGAATATGACTTCTCTAGTGATGCGAACTGAGTAAATATCGATAGGGATGGGCTGTGCATTGCAGCACGCTAACATTACGATTACTAATAGCCCTTTACATATGATGTAATCGTACGCTTTTTATTAAATAATTATCGAAATTATAGTAAGTGGTTCTAACGGAACTCGAGCTCTAGTCGGTTTCGATTTCATATCCGAAAGACGATCCTCCACTATATGCCAAGATTATATGAAAATCATAGATATAGAAAGGTTTGCCCAGACGCGTTTGTGCCTTGTCGGTGGGGATTTTGTTACGATCGACCGCCGCACATTAGTGCCTATTTAAGCAACCGAGGTCCAGAATCCAGACAGAAGCAGCTACTTATATATTTATAGACTATTTACGAGGAAAGATGAAAGTGATAATGCACTTTCATATCCAAAAATGTCTGATATCCAATTCTGTGTCGATAAAAAAAATTGAATTTCGTATTGTCACAATTTGTCGCCGCGGCAGATTTCTCTACGCTAGGCCGAGCAAAACATTTTAGATAGGTGCGGATACCACAATCCCGTTAATATGGATTTGGGTCTCTGTATGGAGCCCGGCGGTTGACATGGACGGTTCTGGTGGCACGTTTCACGTATCTGGTATACTAGGTCCAATCCAATCAGTCTGCAGCTTAAGGCATAGCCCAACCATAGCGTAACTTGTTAACGACTGCCAATAAGTTTCGTCGACCGATCTGCTGTGTTTGTCGAAGACAATCCGGGTGATTCCGGATTAGTAGATAGCAAGTCGCTGCCTAGTAGATTTTTGGACGGCAATTGAGAATGAGCTCCCCGTTGCAGCAGGGCTAGAGTCAACTGCTCTTCAGACATGCATCAAATCGTTGAGCGAGTATCGCTTAAGAGCGCTGACTTTCATTAACATGAATTCGTGAGTAACCGGCATTTCAGCAATGTCAAGTCTAACGTTGACTCTTGTTATTCAGACAGGCGGATCCTTACAGCTCCCCGAAAGTCAACCGGAGACTCCCTCGGCAACGCCCTCAGTCTCAGTGACGAACTCAATGACGCTGAGATCGGGGGCGAAAAAAGTTTCGGTATCCGAATGTGTCGCGGGAGGGGGTGCGCCCCCAGTAATTTCCGTGTTGTCCGCTGAGGGGTCACAATCAACGACCCAGCAGAACGCAGTCCCGAAAATTCCTCAGAATGGCAGGTCCGGACCACCGGCCCCGATTGGCAACAGAGACAATCAGTCTGTGATGCCAAAATCACTCATAGTACTACCTCCTACGCAACATATATTTGTTCCGCGTCTTTCCCCTGATCAAACATCTGACGATGTTATTGCCTATATTCAAGGTAAGACAAAAGCCGAAAAACTTAAAAATAAATGTTGAAAAATTTAAATTTCATCTTTCAAAATAAATGTCCCTAACGAGATCTTTAGCACGATATGCTCTGATTGCTTTTGGCCAAAGTATGTTGTTGTTAAGGAGTTCGAAGCAAAGAAAAAGAAAAGGCGGCCTCTAGGAATAAGTCTTCCTAGACCAGACCACACCACTGTGCCTTCTTCAAAAAACTAACAAACTTTATACTTATTTTCTATCAGAATGCAAGAGGCTTACGCAGTAAGCTTCCTAAATTGTATTCTGATAGCCTTTCGTTTGAATCCCAGGTTATTGTGTTCACAGAAACCTGGTTAAAGCCGGAGATCCTTAGCTCCGAAGTTTTTCCAGCTGTGTACACTTTATACAGGCTGGATCGGCCTATCCGCCGAGGTGAATTATTAGTTTTTTAGGAATGCAACGATGTTGACAATTGATGTTGTGTAAAGCTATCTGTTAAAGGTAGTTTCGTTTATATTACATGTTCCTACATTCCTCCGTTGTCGGAACTTCCTATTTATTGGAACCATCTTTCCGCTATCCAATCGGTCTCCAATAGACTTTTGGATAGAGACCATTTAATAGGTCTAGGTGATTTTAACATTCCTGGAGCTACTTGGTCTGCTACCAAATCTTCAAATACTCTTTTTACTACCGCACAACATGACTTTATAAATGGCTTGTTCGACATTTCGCTGTCTCAAGACAACCATGTACGAAATTCTTTAGATCGCTTGCTTGATATCTGCTTTGTCTCTGACCCGGCAAGAGTCAGTTTGTTTAGGGTTCCGCCACTGACACAGCCCGAAGATCCATATCATCCTACTTTCGATGTGACTATCGATATTGGGACTGCTTTGGAGTGTAGGTCTGATCGGCCACCTAAAAAGGTCCACTGCTTTCGCGGGGAGGACTATATAAGGCTGAACGATTATATATCAGATATTAATTGGTCCGATCTATATAATTGCACTGACATGGCTAACGCCATGGCTAACTGTGTTCCGTTATACTATCCGTCAATCTGTAACAAGCCTCCTTGATTTAATAAAGAGTTGACTCGCCTAAAAAACATAAAATCCAATCTCTATTCTAAATTTAAACATACCGGTTCTTAATCTGTCTTATCTCGCTATTTAGCGGCTCGGTCTAATTTTACCGTGCTAAACGCTCAGTGTTATAAAGACTATCTAACTCGCAGGACCCAAAACAGTTTTATAGTTTTGTCAACACTAAACGTAAGCCTAATACACATCCTCCCTCGCTATCGTTTGAAAATATGACAGCAGACAATGATCAGGACATTGCCGATCTTTTTGCTCAGTTTTTTTCAAACTACTTATTATTCGTCAGTTGATTCAAGCCAGACCTATTCTTACAAAATGTCCAAGTCGAACCTAATTTTCAGTACTAGTTTAAACGAAAGTTCTCTTCTTTTGGATCTTCAACGTGTTAAGCAAGTTTATGCACCAGGTCCTGATAGAATACCAGGCTGTGTGCTTGGGTACTATGCCGAGGCCTTGTGCAATCCCCTTTTAAAATTGTTTACCTTATCCTTAGAAACCTCCCACTTTCCCCTTATTTGGAAGGTATCATTTGTTGTTCCTCTTCACAAAAAAGGTAGCAAAAAGGATGCCAACAATTATAGAGGAATCTCTAAGTTGTCAGCCATCCCAAAACTTTTCGAAGATCAACAACAACCAATCTTTTGGAGCTCACTTTATTTATAATAGAGGGCTTCCAAAAGAACTTTCAGTCAGATGTAATTTATACTGATTTTAGTAAAGCATTTGACTCCGTTAATCATTCCCTTCTTAAATGGATCTCAAATTATATGATTGGCAGGACGCAGAAAGTCCTCTTTAAAAACAATATATCTAATGTTCTCCGGGTTACCTCCGGGGTCCCGCAAGGGAGCCATTTGGGTCCCTTATTGTTTACATTATTTATTAATGACCTGCCCAAAGTCTTGGCTAACTCTAGAGTGCTCATGTACGCAGATGACGTTAAGCTTTGTGTGCAGTATAAAGACAGCTCTTGCCAGTCGGATTTACAAACAGATCTGAATAACTTTCAAACATGGGGCCATGTTAATTTATTAAATTTAAATGGCTCTAAGTGCAAGCTAATGACATTCTCACGTGTCACTCCCATGCTTGCGACTTATATGCTAAACGGATGGTCCTTGGAAAGAATCACCCTGGTCGACGATTTGAGCGTCCGTCTGGATCCTAAACTCAACTTTATAGATCATATTTTGTACATGGTGAATAAAGCCAGGGGTGTGCTTGGATTTATTAAGCGGTGGTCGAAGGAATTCGATGACCCTTATGTAACAAAATCATTATATACTTCATTAGTTCGTCCTATCTTGGAGTATGGCTCTTGCGTTTGGAATCCACAATATCATGTCCACAGAAAACACATCGAATCAGTCCAAAAGAACTTTTTACTTTTTGCTCTACGCAACTTTAACTAGGATTCAGGCCGAAGGTTACCTTCTTACACAAGTAGACTCTTACTAATTAACCTACCATCGTTAGCTAACCGTAGAACCATGCTAGGTATTACCTTTATTTATAATTTAATCCGTGGTGACGTGGAGAGTTCTGACCTGATAAGTCAGCTAAATTTCCACGTACCGAGTAGAAATACTAGATCCTTTTTACCCTTAAGAGTTTTGTGTTCTAATTATAATGATATGTACCCAATAACCTCAAACGTTGACAGCCTTCCCAAACTAAAAACTTTAATCCTAACTTACTTAGTACGCATGCAACCAAACATTCAGGCGGCACGTAGTAGTAGTTATTTTCCTCACAAACTTTACCTATACTTTCTCCTATCGCGCCTACTAACACCTAACCCTAACAAGCACGTGCTTGGTGTCGAAAGGGCCACTTGAGTGTACTGACCGTAGTGCATCAACGTCCATATTTATTCAAGAAAGGTTAATTAGAGGAAGTCTACTTGTATAATAGGGTAACCTACGGTCTGAATCCCAGATAAAACCGCTTAGAGTGAAAAGTAAAAAGTTCTTTTAAACTGTTTCTATGCGTTTTTTGTGGACATCATACTGTGGGTTCCAAACGCAGGATCCATACTCTCAGATAGGACGAACTAATGAAGTGTGTGAAGTCTTTGTAACATAAGGGTCATCGAATTCCTTCGAACACCGCTCAAGAAATCATATCACACCCCTGGCATTATTCACCATGCACGAAATATGATCTACAAAGTCAAGCTTACGATCCAGCCGGACGCCCAAATCGTCGACCAGAGTGTTGTTTCCAAAGAACAGCAGATCAGCATATAAGTCGCAAGCTGGGAGTGAATTAACACGGCACCATGTTTAAAAGTTATTGAGATCTGTTTGTATATCCGACTGGCAAGAGCTGTCTATATACTGCACACAAAGCTTAACCTCATCTGCGTTCATGAGCACTCTAGAGTTAGCCAAAACTTTGGGCAGGTCATTAATAAATAATGTAAACAATAAGGGACACAAATGGCTCCCTTGCGGAAACCCAGAGGTGACCCGGAGAACATTAGATAAGGTGTTTTTAAAGATGACTTTCTGCGTGTTGCCAAACAGATAAATATTATAAATTCTAAGGTTGAGATCCACTTAAGAAGATCAAACTCATTAAATCGGGTTAAAGTCGATTTAATCGAGTTAAAGCAAGAAGGGAGTAGTTAAAGAAGTCAAATGTTTTACTGAATTCAGTATAAATTATTGGCGCATAAACTAGCTTAACACGTTGAAAATCCAAAAGAATAGAACATTCGTTAAAACTAGGACTGAAGATTAGGTTCGATTTGGATATTTTGTAAGAATAGGTCTGGCTTGAATCGACTGACGAAAAATAAGTAGTTTGAAAAAACTGACCAAAAAGATCGGCGATTGCCTGATCATTGTCTGCTGTCATATTTTCAAAAGAAAGCGAGGAAGGATGTGTAATAGGCTTACGTTTAGTGTTGACAAAATTATAAACCTGTTTCCTACGAGACCTGTACCCTGCAACGAGTTAGATAGTTTTTACAACACTGCGCGTTTAGCACGGTAAAATTAGACCAAGCCGCAAAATAGCGAGATAAGACAGATTGAGAACCGGTATGTTGAAATTTAGGATAGAGATTGGATTTTATAAGATTTTTTTGAGGGGAGTCAACTCTTTATTAAACCAAGTAGGCTTGTTTGAGATTAACGGATAGTATAACGGAACGCAGTCGTTAAAAAAGGAATTCACGGCATTGTAAAAAAAATCCATGGCGTTAGCCATGTCAGTGTACATATAGAAATCGGACCAATTAAAATCTGATATACAATTGTTCAGCCTTTTGAAGTCCGCCCTGCGAAAGCAGTGCAACTTTTTAGGTTGCCGATCAGACCTACACTCCAGAGAATTCCCAATATCGATAGACACATCGAACGAAGGATGATATGGACACAGCCCGAAGGTGTCAGTGGCGGAATCCTGAACAAACTAACTCTTGTTAGTTTTTTGAAGACGTAGAGGGCACAATTGTCTGGCCTGTCCTAGTTAGGCTTATTCCATTAGGCCAGCTCTAATCCTCTACGCCTGCGTTAGTAGTAAAATACGGGCGCATGGATACCTCTGAGCAAGAGACACCAGAGTATTTACTATGCAAGTGCCCAGACTTAAACAGGATCAGATCAAGTCACTTAGTTGCCTACTAGCTAAAATCGATTGGTGACGTGGATAAGCTGAAGATAGCACCAATCCTTGGCTTCCTCAATCCTTCTTTTTGAAAGGTTTTTCAAATCAATTTTAAATGTTGTTTGACAATATTAAAGATCCATTTATGCATGTATCTATATATGACTTTACATGCATGCTTAAAACTAAACAACTAAAATCGTTAGAGTCGGTTTTGAACCATTTTCAAAAAATAAAAACTAAAAATATAAATTCTATACTATGTAAAGGCAAAGTTGTTTGACTGTGTGAATCGAAACGCTGTCAAAGATGCCTGGAACCACTTTTTTTATATTTAACATATGTTCATAATTGAACAAACAATAAATGTTAACATTTTTCCAAATTTATTAAATGTTCACAAAATTGGATGTGAAATATTTTTAGAATTTAAATGTGTATCGTTACTTGAAAGTAACCGCATCTCGTTAAGAGGTTTTTAGTTTGATCAACTACACCTATAACTGGGGCTCAGGAGGCCCTGGGGATTGTCATATTAAATAGAGTTCCAGCAAAATTATTATTTATATACATATATATAAATTATTATTACAAAATTACAAATTCTCAACAACCGTTTATAAAAAAAAAAATATATTTATATTTAATCAATCGTCAATCGTGACGATTACCGAAATATTATATTGAGGTCTTAATATTGAGTAAGCTTTGAAATATTCTGAAAGAACTTTCGATCTCTTGCATTCAAGCATGTCATCTTTAACGTTTGGTTGGATTCGAATGTCGTACAGGAATTTTCTTGTATTCAAGGGATCTCTTTTAATTTCATGAGTAGGATTTGAAATTAGTGTTTATGTTTCATTTGCGAGCCAAACTGTGATTGGATTTTGGTGTAGGACAATAGCAATTAAATGATTGTTTACTCTATTTTTCTTTGATCTGTTTACTTGATGGGACTGTTATAGATAGATATAAATTCAATCTTTATTTTCAATTTTTAAAATAAAAGTTATCGAATAATTTTTATTTTTCAATTTATATAATAAAAATTGAAAATAAAAGTTATTGCGTAATTTTTATATAAATATCTATCTATCTATCTATCTATCTATCTATCTATCTATCTATCTATCTATCTATCTATCTATCTATCTATCTATCTATCTATCTATCTATCCTAAAAAGAGTTCTTTCTTTCGAAGCGATAAGTTTCACAGCGATAAAGCAACGCGAAAGAGCAATTCGGAAACAACCGCTTTCTCCATTCAACTCGCTCAAAGCCTACGATTTTTCCACTTCTTTGTGCTTTAATAATATATTACAATATTATTGCACTGCTTTAATAATATATTACAATATTATTCTAAAGCGCTCAGCTTTATACACCGATTGCTATCAAATCAGGCGATTATTATTTTTGCCAATAAGTGGTGCCAAGTCTGCTACAACATTCTTCGACTTCGATTAATAACAATAAGTCGTCTCAGTCGAATGTGCGAATAGTAATCTCACGAGCTAGCTGCACTGATGGCAACAACAGCAAGCACGACATAATAAAGTTTACCAAGTGCGTTGTCGCTATGCTTCTGTGATTCTTGAACGAGCTGCATTCCACTATAATCCAGCAATTGCTTATTGAGCCGATAAATCGGTAACAATTGGGGAAAACAATTTTTTTGTAAATTTTGTAAGGCGTTAAAATACACTGGTGAATCTACTTAATTTTGTTGAGCTGGAAGAAAAGTAAAATTGCGACAATTGGTCCCACCACCAGATACTTTAATTTCTGGTGATGGAAATAATTTTATGCACTTCTTGACCAACATTTAGAAATATAGCAGCTGTTTTCATTCGCCGCTACACATTTTGTACAGGAATAACTAATGCCTCCTTTATTTAGAATGTATAGATATTGTACTTCATTGTAGTACTTATCGTCTGTAGAATGGGAAAAGCGTGGTTCGCCACATGCGCAGATTTTAGACTGGTTAATGAACAAAATAATGCCAGATGCAATAGATTACATATTATTAGCTAAAGCTCTAGTAAAAAATTGAGCGAAAATGGCATGAAATAATGAATATGATCAAATATCACAGTATCAAATATCACAGTTTTGTTTGATAGACTGTGGCTTCTGGGAAGATTGTCATATGAAATAGATTTCCAGATCAATTAAATATACGGTGTTACTGTGTCATTTTTCTATCCAAGCATATCAGTAGAGCTATCAACTATTAATCCCTTCTAAATTCTATCCACTGTTCCGATTTAACGAAATCCCGTCAGGTCATTTATATTACATTTATTGATGTCAATATTTAATTAATACTTAGTCAACTATCCTCAAATTAACCTCGACTGTGCAATGAAACAATGATTGTGAAAAAGCTTACGATCGTCATTGAGGCAACCATCATAAAAAAAAATACAGAAAGTTCACGTATAGCACGAATAGCGTGTACGCTATTGTTATATACAGAGACAAGACAGAGGAACTTGCTGACTTGCGAGTTAAAGTCGTGGGCTGTATAAAAAAAATCTGTTCCGGAAAACATTGACATCAAAAAGCCGCATTAGAAATTCCTTACCTGACCCGTTGATGAGGATTGCAAATAAGAAGAAACGTCCGTTTCGATCATACAGCCTCTTAAAGTTTCTGGTATGAACATACTACCTGAAGCAGTTTGTTGATCATTGAATCTTACAATTATTTTTATTGCTTAGAAGAATCCATTGAAAATGATCTGAAAACAGAAACTAACATTTTTAATTTTATTTTAAGAGAGTAAATATTAAAAATCTATCTGTATTGATAATTATAAGCTGTCATTTACATATTTTTGTTTTTGTCTGCTAGCTTAACACTAACTAGGATAGGGAGACGGAGAGAACATTGATCAATGAAGTAGCTCAAGTAGAGGCTTATACGGGCACGTGAAAGGAGCGGATAATCATTGATATATGAAATATCAAAAAAGATCTGTCTTTTAGATACATAGGTTTTGCTGTCAGTCCGTGTAAAGATTTAGATATTAGTAAAACATAAAATCAATGTTTATTTCATATATCAATGATTATCCGCTCCATTCCCGTATAATATATATATTTTTTTATATATACATTCATTCATATGTTTGTATGTAAATAATTGGGAACGACCTCCTGAGGAGACACTCCTTCTGTTTATTTATTTTCTTTTAGCACTAAATTATAAACATTCGGTTGTATTTGTAACTACGAAATCTATTCAAGCTTTTTATATTAGGGATTAGAGCATTACACAATCAATGTTTAGAATTGTTTATGTATATGCATATATAAAATTGCATAGTAATCATGCAAATAAAAAAACTTTAGCAGAGGTTTAATAAGCTATAATTTTATATATGTAAATATAGTACTTTATACATACATATATGAAATATATTTAATTTTCTACAAGGCACACATACTACGTAACGTATGTTTTTATATTAACCGAATTTAAGCACCACCGATAGTGTTATGCCAAACGAATGACTAACTAGAGACTAAATATAAAAATTGTCGATTTTTTACTTTCCCGTCTCTTTGAAAAGCGTAAGTATGTACTTTCCTATGTGATTCAAAATTAATCAAACATATACTTACATAGAAAATTCAAAGGGACCATAACCAAACAGAAATTCGGTCTAAAAATGGATACTCCTTGCCACTCTCAGACTTTGAAGTAAACTGGAACTAAATAAAAAGAGAGAACTTAAGGGGAAAGCTCTCTTAGCTTAATTATATTCCCAGAGCGCATGTCTTACCAAACCTAATAAAGTATTCACTCGATATGAAGAAATCCATAACTTTCTTTTTATTACAAAATAAAGTGGAATTGGATCAAAATAATAGACCACCGAAATTACAACAGTCGAGTGTGCCCATAGAATTGTAAGCAAAATACAAATGCACATTGACATTGCTAAATGACTTTGTCATGTGGCTTTGGCGGAAGACTGATGAAAATGCTAACAAATGAAGACAAATACTGCTAGGAACATGTTGGGCAACAACCAAATAAACAAAAATTTAGTTAGGAGCATGTTGAGCAACTTCCAAATAAAACAAATATAGCTAGGATAGCTGGCAATACCCATTGGTGCTGACAAGACAAATGTTGCAGATGATCAGCACACACATAAACATTATTGTTTAGTAACTTCCAAGTATATCATCCTACTTTACTTAGATCAAATTTGATATCCGAAATTTTTGGAGCAAAATATATCAGATCATAAGTTTTTTTGTATAAAAATACAAAATACAAATTTAAAACAAAAATGTTTTTTTAAATAAAAATATTTTATGTTTTGTTTGGCGATTTTAAAATTTATTGCATTTCTGCAAATGTGTCTACATGACTCTACATGTATTCTTACATATGTTTGAATTGTAAATGTTAAATGTTATCATTGCTACTAATTTTGATGGGAATATCTAGGCACAAATTTTGGAAATATGTGTTATACCAAAAGTAAGCAATCTCAGCTGCTATAACGTTTCGAATGACTATCAAAATCGTTAGAGACGTTTAAAAAAGGGCAGAAACCTTCGGAGGTATTAGTTTCTATTATAAATTGCACATTTTTTTACTTAGACAATTTCTGTCAAGGTAAACTGTTTTAGACAATTTCTGTCAAGGTAAAGTGTTTTTGAATTACCTTTCCAACGACATTTTCTTAGCCTTATTCGTTATGGGCGTGCTAGCTGTTTTCCCGGTAAACTTGCTAGAAACCAAAATGTGGCAGAACAAAAGCTGTTTAATATAATAAAAGTGGTGAATTGAAAAGAAGATAACCTCTTTCATTTGGAAAAAGCTTGAATAATCTTTTTTTTTTTTAATATTTAAATAACTGTGTTCCGGAATGAGTTGGCGGTAGACACGTTTAATGAATAAAAACGACTTCGCTAGAAAAAAATTGCTTATTTTTTAAATAATAATAGAATTATTTCTTTTGCACTTTCTAAACCAATTGATTATTCTGGTTGATCGAACAATTGTAAACTAATATTCCATGAGGCCGGTATATTTAGAAGTTGCACTGCGCACACTCTCGGTGGACAGCTGTCCACAGTGATACACAGATATATCGTCAGGCACTGGCGATTTGAACGGAGCTTTCAGTAAATACAAAGTAAAAGCTTTAAGAAAAATCTACAAGATTTTTGAAATTTGAATTCGATATTGTCCACATATTAACAATGGAGTTGATAAACTTTTTTTTTCCAGATCTTTTTTGATCCATATGATTAACCGAAGCATTTTATCGTATATATAACATAAAATTAGAAACACTTCAGATTACTATATTTTAATTAAATAAAAGCTAATTTGACCAAAAAAAGGTAGTCTTCCAGCATATAGTAATGATTTGATTTTATTTGATTACATTTATTTAAAAAGGTCCGGCTTACTAGACTAGACGAGTAGAAACACAGGCCACCAATAAATACAAAATAATTAGGCTAAACTTTTGCCGAATGATTTTACCGGTAAATCACAAACGTCCAATGATGCCACCTAGTCGGATTCGGATGTTTGGAGTTAGCACCTCTGCTGACAGCCGTTTATTAAAAATTTGAAGTACGGCTTCAGAAAAAGTTTGAGCTTGACTGAAAAACTCGGTTTCTTATAGTGCAATTCCACTGCTGCATTTTATTACATCATGGTTATGCTCCATTATTTTTTAAAGTGGTATCCAATAAGAAAAAATTTGTGGTTATCAGTCAACCATTAACCAACGCCCAAACCTGAGAGCGACACCTGACTCCTGCTGCACCGAAACCGACTCCAGCAAATCGATGCTGGAATAGACGAAGTCCAGCACACCACATTAAAAAAAAGGGGAAATGTTGTACCATTTGCCCCACATACAAGTCCATGTGCTGGAATCGTTTATTCGTTATGAATGCTATTCGTCTATGAAACAACCTACCACTTAATTATAAAACTATTAGATGCGCATTTCAGTTTTAATTATCGATTAAAGAATATTTCAAGTAAAATAAAATGAAAATAAGATAGTATAATATTAAATATATATAAAAACAATAAAATTGTAATAAATAAAACTAATTATAATAAAAATAAAAACACAATCATTGTTAAACTAATAATATTTTTGTGACTAGCCCCATAAATAAAAGTGCAAACTTATCACGCTATGATAATGCATGAATAAATAAATTAGGTGAAAAAAACTATAGACTGTATTCCCATTATTCACGTATGAAAAGGCCCAAATTTCGAGTCATTCGAGAATTCTCGATAAAAATTTCAAGGAGAGTTCAGCTATAAGAATAGAAAGTATAGTTCGCAGTGAAGTTACAAGCTCAGTTTAGTTAAGAATTACTATTGGAGAGTTAACCAAAAAAATAAATGGACTCTAATAAAGGGCTCTATTGAGACATGTGTTGAAACAATATCGCGAGGAAGCGATTCCGCACGAACATGTTCCCATCGAAGATCGCCCACCCACGATGCATGAAAAAGTTTATAAGAGTCAACTCAGATGTCCGCAGGCACACATAGTTGAACGTTTCGACAGGGGACGCTTACTCGCGATTCCTCATTTACAGGACGGAGACATATGTGTATGCACACGGGACATCGAAGGTTACTCAACTTGCAGTTTTAAGCCATCAAGTTCAAGACTCGAGACAGCAAGACAAAGACAGCACGGAGCTAAGAGCACATCGTTCGTTTTACGAAAACTACTCTTTTACTCTATTTACGAAATAGCTCTATAAAATTCAAATAGTTTGTAATTAGTTGTCCATTTTATGTAAATGCAATGACAGTGAAACCTGGGCGATCCCTATTCGTCGACAGCTAAAACATTCCATATATAATGTGTTCCCTGCACCAATGTTGGATTTATAAAGCTATCCCAAGTACGGAATTCGAGTGGGAGAGTAGTTCCACTTTTAACGACATTAAAATAATTATAAATAAACAATTTAATAAACGGCCTACCCTTTCAGTCTCACTTATTTGGTTACAACTACTGTGGACCAGGTATTAAGCTAGAGAAACAATTAGCACGCGGTGATCGTGTTATCAATGGTTTGGATGAGGCTTGTAAGGCATACGATACAATAGCATATTAAAATAGTAAGGAGTTGTATGAACGACATAAAGTAGTGTAACGAGGTGATCTTTGTAATAGACTGTGCTCGACACTTCTTATTGCGTTTTGCATTGGGCTGATTAGCATTGCATTAGCTGATCGGAAAAGTTGAGCGGATGCGATTGTTTGGAGTTTTAGGGCCACTTGTGTTCTGCTGTTGTAGCATACCCGACGCTGTGCTTCACAAAGTCTCAGCGGCAGGCACTGCCCTGCACTTACTTGATTATTTAACTTTTTGTCTAAAAGTACGTTTCATAAGAAATGCAGCATCGTTAAAGCTTGGTAAAGCTACACAAGAGATGCCAACTGATAGATGTGATCAGAACAACTGCACAAGGGTAGTTTTGAAAAGCTTATTTATCTAACTTGGGATGAGGTTCAGGGGACCAAAATTTTATTTGCGTGGGCGTTGTGAGTCTCTGTTAGCTATAAGTTTGTCACTCAAATCAGTCGTGTTTCTGAATTTATTCAACAAAGAGAGCTAGCTCATTCACTCTACTCCGGCAACGCCGTTTATTACTTATCATTATATCGCTGTCTGAGTTTTTTGGCCAGAAGCGAAAAGAAGGCTATTAACCCTTCCACCCTAATCGTCCTATATCTTCGATTTGGACCAACCTGGGCTACCGGCCCAATACTGCTGCGCGGGATCCTGAGGGTCGCATAGCTGTCCTCTACAATAAAATTAATTGGCGCTCAACTAGTTGTAAATGATTACCCATCTGTGACTGCGGCGCGGGAAAAGACGCGACCAAAATACACACATAAACTACAAAACATGTAAGTGGAGCCCTTTAGCCGAACCTTTTTGTTGTCTTCGAAAATTAAAATTACTCATGAGTGCGTCTTAAAATTTTGCCCATAATTTTTTTTCTGTAAAGGCGCATCGTTACTCTGCCTAATATTTCAGGGTTTTTTTCTCACTGCGTAACTTTTACGCAGCGGCACACCCAAGCGCCCTGCAGACATTGTTGTTGTTTTTATTTCCCCGTTCTCGGCAAAGAAATACAACCCCCAAAGTCTTTCAACGTTGCCTTTGTTTGTGTAATGCTTTTGTCACAAGTGATCCGCGCCTTCAATAAAAAGAAAATAACAATTAACCTAAGGGCAAAGGCATTAACCTCGACCGGCTTATAACAATAATTGGGGGAGTAACACTTCAATTGTTATGGTACTTTTGCCTACTGGCCATCCATAACGTCGGTGAACCATTCACCGAATTGGTTCGATATTTCTGTCTAATGCTTGCGATATCTTATCTGTTAAATTTTCTATAGCTCCATATGAGCTCCCCGTTCCTTCAATATAGGAATAATAAACAATACTCAAGTGACTCGGAGAGTGAAGAGCAGGCCCAGACCTCACCCTTAAGTCGCAGCCCCCCAGCTTCCCCTACAATTATGGATCCCGAAGAACTCCGCTCCCCGTAAGTAAAAACATACGTAGCCATAGAAATGGGAGAAGACATACAGTATAGCGAGCTCTTAGATGCCGTTAAGTGTCTGCCCGAGTTTGCAGGGACGCAGAAATTGAGCCGCCTACCATATTTTTAGGCGATATGATGGCAGTTCTCGTCATTATCAGGCGGTGATAATCATTAGAAGTAAAGTCAGGGGTCCCGCAGATGCAGTTTTATCTTTTTTTGGGAATGTCTTAAATTTCGACGCGATCATAAATCGCTTAGACTTCACGTATAGTGACAAGCGGCCGATGCATGTCATCGAGCAGGAGTTAGGCACCTAACCTAGGCCTAACCTTTTTGCAATATTATGATGAGGTTGAGAAGAAGCTCACCTTGCTGACAAACAAGGTGAATATTTCTTACGAGGCAGCGATGGCCAAGGTGTTATGCGATATTCCGTGAAGACGCTTTGCGGGTATTTATCTTCGGACTAAAGCGTAGCCTCACAGATGTCCTTTTTTCGGGAAAGCCTAAAGACATGCCGTGAGCTCTAGCCTTATCACAAGAGGTCGAATCGAACCATGAGAGGTATGTCTTCACAACCACGTTTGCAAGAAGCCAGGAGAACAAGGATCGTAGGGTAACTCGAAAGGCGCCGGAGCGTCACCAAGAGAAGATCCGCTTCCAACAGAATCAGCATTTTGCTAACAACACCCGTATTTTAGTAAGCAACACAAGGCGCAAGTCCATTCTGAACCGCGCAATAATAAACTCCAGAACAATGTGCAGGAGCCCATGGATGTTGACCCATCCTTCTCCAAAATGTTGCAGCATCCTCCAGCTCCGCCTGGAAGAAGGCCAGCTGCATATAACCGAACAAATGTTAATAAAAAGCAGAGGGTTAACCACATTTACCCGGCCTCTGGTGCGGCGAAGAAAATTGATGATGATGCCATTTGCGCGTATGACTCGGACACCATCAATTTTTTAGGGGAAAATCCCTGCTACCCGTCAGAAGAGTAGCGGAGATTGATATGAGGCTTCTCATCGACACGGGCGCAATCCATACGAAGGATTGAAAAGCGTCCGCCCGGTAGAATCTCCGTTCACAATCCAGTCCATTCATGGTGTCACCACCATCAAAAAGAAATGCTTCGTGTCCATTTTCGACTTGAAAGCCACATTCTTTATTTTACCTGAATTGACCTCCTTCGATGCGATCGTCGGTCTTGACCTGTTAAAACAAGCAGGGGCATCGATTTTTCTAGCTTTCGAATGGGGGACCGAAGTAGAAAAGTTAAATTTTTCATTTGAGCCCCGATGTCAACTTCACTGAAATAGATTGCTCAGAGGCACCACCTCTGGTCAGAAAGGTCTTTTCGAAAATGCTTTGCGACAGGAAAAAAACCTTCGAAAACCCTAATGAGGCCTTGCCATATAATACGTCGGTGGTAGCCACCATCGGAACCATTAGCGAGGAACCCATTTATGCCAAGCTCTACCCATAACCAATGGGGGCAACCGAATTCGTCAATGGCGAAATTCAAGATCTGCTAAAAATGGCATAATTCAAAAGCCGAAGTCCCCCTACAATAACCCAATATGCGTAGTACGAATCTGGACGAATCTGGAGAATAAAGGAAAGGACAATTCCCGACCGATACCCCATGATGTCATCGTCTTCTCCGAAGATGAGAACTCTCACATCCGGCACGTAGATTGGGTTCTCAAGAGCCGAAGAGACGATGTTAACATGAGAGTGTCAACGCAAAAGTCACTGCCCAAGAAAACGTAAAGCAGGTACTATCCGAGTACTACTTTCCAAAGATTGCCAACTCAGCGAATGAAATAGTAGCTAATACCAAGACATGTGCTAAGGCAAAATATGTCAGACATCCAAAGAAACAGGAGCTTGGCGAAACGCCATTCCCGTCCCATGTAGGATAAATATAGATCGTCCCATGTATGAGTCATAAGACTTTTTCTCCACTGACAAAAAATATTTCCTTATGTGCATTGACAAATTTTCCAACTTTGCCATGGTCCAGCCAATCCCCTCTAGAACCATAGAGGATCTCAAGCCGGCTCTATTACAACTCATGAATGTTTTCCCTAAAGCCAAAGTAATATATTGCGACAACGAACCGTCGTTAAACTCGCACACCATTTTGGCTTTGCTGAAAAACCATTTTAGTGGTAGCGTTTCAAATGCAGCGCCCCTCCACAGTGTCTCAAACGGGCAGGTGAAGCATTTTCACAGCACTTTGGCAGAATTGGCCAGATGCCTTAAAGTCGACAAGGGAATTAGTGACACTGTTGAGCTTATTTTACTGGCCACTACCAAGTATAACAAATCCGCAGTATAAGGTACAGGATAAGATAAAACATGCCCAAGATAAACTCAAAGCCTGCTTCCCGGCAAAACAGGGTCTTCAAAGTTGGAGACAAAGTCCTGGTAAAGTCAAATAGGCGACTAGGCAACAAACTCTCGCCATTGTGCGAAGAGAGAACTGTAGAAGCGGACACGGGGAACACTGTTCTCATTTAGGGGAGGGTGGTCCTTAAAGACAACCTTAGGTAGGCCAAGCGTTCAAACGGCAGAAAGTGTATTTTTTTTAAACAAGTGATAATAATTTAAAAAAAAATCATAAACGCAGATAAGGAAAATGATTTTGCATGAGTAATTATAAAAAACTAGCCTGTAATTACAAAAAACTAGCCTGTAAAAAAATCGTATGATTCTGCATTTTGAAGAAATTTTTTTTGAACATGTGTTTACATTAACTATAAATAATTACGAAGTAATGAATATAGATACTGAGAAAATTTTTAGCTCAAATGGGTTCTATAAATATGTAAACTTAGAAAAATATTTCTTGTAATACTTTTTATTTTATTTTATTAAATTATTAATATATTTATTATAATTTAATTTAAGCTAGTGTGGAGAAAGGTGCTTATTTCCAAGTTGAGTGAGTTGTTTAAAATATTTATTACAATTTTATTGGAAATAATATACATATGTATGTTTAAAAAAAACCGCTACACATCTAAAAACTCATTAAAAAACTTGTAAACGGATCAAACATTTAATCTGGATTAAAGAAAAGATCAAGTAAGGAAATCCGAAAAAGATGGAAAAGAGGAATAAATAATAACAATACAGAAAATCTCTTATTCCATATTCAAAAATTCTGATTTAAATTTAAGATTTTTGTCTGAAAATTTATATTTAATACCGAATATATGTATTATTGATCTTTATTCACCTTATTGTTTAATTAATGGGATTAGTTTATACATTTATTTATATAAAAAAATGAATACTTAAAAATTTAAATTTCAATAAGGTACGTGGTTTTTAGTAGGTCACAATTACACCTTCGATTCGCCAGACAAAATTTATTAGTTTCTTCCGACTTAGATTTTTAACTCCTATGTTTTTTGTCGCAAGCACGTTCAATTCTACATCTCATAAATAATAATTTGTAGCGGAGTATATATCTTTACAAGCAAAACCATCACCGGATTCTAAAGGGTGCCCCGCAAGTACAGCTTGCAGAATGCTAGTGGGTATCCTAAAATTCCATTGTCTGGCTACGACGCATGAAGTTACGCTAGCCATCAACAGCAGTGGAAAGTGCAGGAAATGCGATGAATCCGTGGCAATTGAAATCCTGTAGCATCTTATCTATAATTGTTCGGCTCTCTTACGGGCAAGGAGCAAATACCTAGGTGCCTCATTGCTGGCATTATTAAAAGATGCATCCATGAGGACACCGGGTAAACTACTTCGATGCCATCTACGATGATGAGCCGAATCAGTCAATCACTGCTCCGTCAAAACAAGAATGTGGCGCTAGTACTAGCACTGCCCAGATCAGATCACAGTTCGGAATCACTGAACTGCATCAAGAATAACGGCATCAAGAACGAGTCAATATTGCAAAGGATTGGCAAGCGTTTCATCCTTAGCAAGATAGTTAAGAATGAGGAAAAGGGCAAGATGGACCCGCGAGATGCAGCTGATAAACACCGATTCCTTTCGCAGTTCGCGGAATTCAAGGAGTATGTGAGGATGGGATGGCCCTAAGATACGCTTAATCCACGCCAAGGAGATCCCGAGGAGACCCAGGGCTCGCATCTGGTTGCCAAAGAGGAAAACTTATCACGAAAGCGTGATTAAATGTCTAAAAACGGAGAAACATACATAAATACATACGGAAGACTTCGCCATCAAGGCAAAAAGGAAAATGAAGTCAAGCCAGCCATTCCATCTCATTATCAATCAACACTGCCTGCCGCAGCTGGAAGCCGTCGACCACAACAGCTACGGGCATAAAGAAAGCAAAGATCAGGACGAGAGTCGGACGAGATTCTCGAGAAGGTCGCTGACACCAACAAGTTGTTCAACAATATGGTCATCAACGACAAATAACCCGACTCTACCCCCGTCAACATCGATCTGAAAGAGTCAAGCAAGAGACTTTTGGAAGAATCGGTGAGTGAGTGTTTGTCGAATGAGTTTGTCGAATTGAAAAATGAAATCCTGTCGTAATTTTGGGAAGTAAAAGCATTTTTCAAAAATAAATCTGATCTTAGTTGCAACAAGAAAAATACTTATTTAAATAATAAATCATTTTAAAAAAAATCGTGCTAGATTGATCTACAGATGGTGTGAAATAAACATCAATAGGCATGTTTATTTCACACCATCTGTAGATCAATCTAGCACGATTTTTTTTTAAATTATTTATGTCAGACCCCACCTCGTAATTTGTAATTTTGAGTTTTGGTTGCCAAGTTTACCGGACCGTTGTTGAAAGTACACAGCCAATTTTAAATACTTATAAAATGAAAAGGGGAGTACAAGTATTGAAAAAATCGATGAATGGAATTCGGCGAGTGCAGACGTGTATTTAGTTTTCTCGTGCTCCGGAAGACAATCGTTGAAAAAAAACCCGATAGAAAACAAAAATAAACGGCGAAAAGTCGCTTAGTGCGATGAAAACTCACAAGCTACTACTATTTTATGTTTCTTTATTAACTAGTACTTCTAATACTAAAATACAAATAAAAGTAAAAAAAAAACAATCAAATAAGGTGATGAACCCAAACGAAGTTCGAGCTCAGCGGCAATGTAACCAAGACGAGAGTCGGCTGTCGCTGCAAAAGAGAGATGCATACTTCTCTTTCGTATCGACAGACGTAGCCGACATCGTCCAACGAACTCAAACCAATGCAAAACAAACGGGCGCGCTCTCTCTCTCTCCGTCAATGTCAGCGACGGTGCAAAGCGGGGTAAGCGATAAGTGCGCTCCCCCTCTTCCCTGCCTTGCCTCGTCCCAACCGCCTACATGCCTGGCCACGGTTACGACCTGGCACAGTGACGACATTAGTAACTGTAAATTCAATGACAATAACAACAACATCAGTTACGTCTGTATGCCTGTCGATCGTTCTACCTGCTGTGTCGGTGGATTTACCAGCTGCAACTAGCGCAGCACCGACTAACACCCCAATTAAAAAGCTCGGTTCGACCATACAGACTGGCATGGATCGGTAGGTAAACATTAAAAGAAAACTAAGTCCACAAGACAAGAAAATGGGAAACGTCGCAAAAATCAATCGGGCCTCCTCAAGCCAAGGAACTGTGCAAAACTCTAACTCAGCAAACAGATTTGAAATTTTGGCTGACACATCTGACGAAACCCCTTCTTCAGTCATTGTTAACTACAAAAAGAAAACAAAGCCCCCTCCGCTTTATATTCGTGAGAAAAACTCCAACAAACTTGTTAGCACAATAATCGAGCTAATTGGCAAAGATAGCTTCCACGTAATCCCCTTGATTAAAGGAGGCATACATGAAACAAAGGTCCAAGTCAAAAGCGAAGAAAGCTATAGAAAATTGACGGAAATCCTTGACGCCAAGAAAAAGAACTACTAAAAGCACTAAAGCACTACTAAAAGCACTAAAAGATAAATGTTTTAGAGTAAAAATCATTACAAATATACGGAACCGAAACAAACTACCGCAACCTCTCTTTAAAGTTGAACTTGTTCCAGACTCTAAGGCCCTCAAGAAAAACGAAGTTCATCCGATCAACAAACTCCAGTTTCTATTGCATCGCAGAATCACGGTTGAAGAGCCGCATAAACGCAATGGGCCAGTCCAGTGCGCAAATTGCCAGGAATATGGACACACAAAATCTTACTGCACACTCCGCGCCGTATGCGTCGCTTGCGGAGGTCTGCATACCTCTGCTATGTGTGAACTAAAAAACAAGCCAAATAGCAAAAAATGCAGTAACTGCGGAGGAGACCACACAGACCACACAGAGGCTGTCCAGTATACAAGGAGCTAAATAACTAAAAATGTAAGCTTTGCAAGTCTTTTGAAATCGGATCACGCGAGCCATGCCTACAATGTCCAAACACCACCTACAGTCCCCTACCAACCTGCAGAGCAGGCAGAAAATAAAATGGAAACGCTGACTTTCAGGCTGCAACAAAGTATGGATGAATTCATGTCTTTTATGCGAACCACCATGCAAAATATGCTGGCAAATCAAAATATTTTGATTCAGATGCTCCAAAGCACCTTATCAAAATAATCAATGGCTCCCTTGCACATTGCACTGTGGAATGCCAACGGAGTTTCACGGCACAAACTTGAGCTAGCACAATTTATGAACGACAATGAAATCGACGTATTGCTACTTGCAGAAACCCACCTTACCAACAAATACAATTTCCAAATCCGAGGGTATATGTTTTATAATACTAATCATCCTGATGGAAAGGACCATGGAGGCACTGGCATCCTTATCAAAAACCGCATCAAGCACCACTTTCACAACACGTTTGCTACTGACTACCTGCAAGCCACATCTATCAACATTCAGTTGGGTTGCCACAATCTAGCTCTAGAAGCGGATTCGATTCACCATATCCGAAGCCCAATTTATCGACTACTTCAACTCACTAGGCAACTACTTTATAGCAGCAGGAGACTATTACGCCAAGCATACGCACTGGGTATCTCGTCTCGTGCCGCCGAAAGGAAGACAACTGTATTACGCAATTATAAAACCTAGCAATAAACTCGACTGCGTTTTCCCTGGTTCACCTACACCCTGGCCAAGTGACCCCAGAAAACTGCCAGATTTGATTGACTTCGCAGTTACAAAAAACATCCCACGAAATCTAATTAGCGCCAGTCCTCTCTCGGATCTGTCATCAGACCACTCGCCTGTACACTTTAGCCTAAACCAACAGCCAGTTAGTAATGACAATCCCGTAATGCTAACCTCTAACAGCACATACTGGCTCAAATTCAAAAAAACGTAAGTTCACACATTGAACTTACACCACAGCTAACCGGCGAAGATGACATCAACAGAACCGTAAGCATGCTAGAGTCAGTTTTGGGTTCAGCGGCTCGAATCGCAACACCACGAAGGCAAAACATAACACATAACACGAAGCACACGAATGCAGCAATAGAGCAGCTAGTCCTGGCAAAGCGTCGTTCCCGGCGCGAATGGCAATTACATCGATCACCATCTGCAAAGCAACAGTTGAAGGAAGCTTCCCGTCGACTCACCAATGCACTCCGACAAGAAGAAGATAGATCCCAACAGCGCTACATAGAGCAACTATCCCCATCCAGTTCAAAATTCCCACTATGGAAAGCCCACTCAACATTGAGCCCTCCAACAATAACGGTTACGCCAATAAGAACCCCTTCAGGTTGCTGGGCCCGAATCGACAAAGACAGAGCCGACACATTCGCTGCCCACCTTCAAAATGTGTTCCAGCCAAATCCAGCAACAACAGTGAGTAATATAAGTACGCAAACAGAAGACGACCTTCACATTGCCGATCCAATTGTATTTCGTCCATGCGAAGTCATAAAAATTATAAAAATCAGCTACAGCCGAGAAAATCTCCAGGCTGCGAAAAATGCCTCCTAACCCGAATCATACCATACCTTAGAAGATACAATAGTATCCCAGCACATCAATTCGGCTTTTGCGAAAAACATGGAACTATCGAACAGGTGAACCGCATAACATCAGAAATCCGAAGTGCATTCGAAAATAGGGAATACTGCACTGCGGTATTTCTGGACGTCTCTCAAGCATTCGACAGAGTATGGCTTGACGGCCTAATGCATAAAATCAAAACAATGCTCCCTAATAACACGCATAAACTCTTGAAGTTCGGAGTGGAAACATTCAGAGAGACTTGAATATACTCCCCGTTCGAGATGTAATAGCGCAGCAAATGGAAAATTACTACACAAAGCTGTCAACCCACCCAAATCACCTCGCTAGAGCATTAACGTTGGTATGCAACCGTTCCCGCCTTCGTCGTAACGACCGTCCCATCCAGCGTCAATTATTAGGACCTTCTAACATAAATACAGTTTAAGGAACTGTTAGAATAATGTAGTACTTTAAGATTTTAACACATTTTGTTAGTCTCGTAGGAGAAGATTCAAAATAAACAACCAAAATCTAAAAAAAAAAAAAAAGTATTGAAAAAGAGCACAAAAAGAAAGAAAAGGCAAACAAGAAAGGGAGAATCACATATAAAAAGCGGAGCCTGCCTGATAAAACAAAATTTTTTACCATACAAGTTTACCCACAGATCGACCGCAAACACCAAAGAACGTACTCAATCCAAATTAAAGACAGATTAAACCAAATTTGGTATTAACTTTCTTATTAAGGTGAATTGCATTGATTTGCTTTTAGAGGCATTGTCAGTGCAATCAGTGCTTTGATCAAATGATCGCTGCAATCGCCACCGCGACTCCTAAGACGCTGAATATAGCTCTTCCATCAATCGGCGATTCAATAATCACTGAATTGTTTTCAGCTATCATTAGAAGTTTCCAGGATGTCTAGCCATTAAACCATTTAAGCATCCCATATGCTTAGGTAAATATACAAAAAGGTATTAAAACACTGTCAACTGAAAATATATCAAGTTTAAAATGCTTTTATTTTGCAGCTATATGAATATTCCATAAATTATTTTTAATCATAATATTTTTAACAGGTATATTTAACAAATATGTAATTTTCAAGGTGGGTTGTATTTTCGATTTTTTCGTTTTTTAAACTCAGTTTTCAACGCTATCAATTTATAAATATATATTTATATTATGTTGTTTTTTCCCTCTCTCGTTACACTTTCAATTTTTGTATTATGTAATCCGGCAATGGTTGGCTAACTTCTTTATATAATTACTTTAGTTTTTGGTTTTGTTGTATATTCATTCTATATTGTGTTGATTGCAATAATCATTCTCTAATTCAAATAAAGTATTTACCCTATATAATTATCTATATCATAAGATATAATGTGTGATAAAACTATATTATGTAAGAATATAATAAATAACTTTTTATTGTATTTTTTTTTTTTTTTTTTTTTTTGCTTTAACAACTTGGAACAATGTCTTTCTCATGCTTGAAATGTAGTATTATGTAATAAGAATGTCTAATTTTAAACATTTTTAATCAATATTGCTATATACATTACTTTATGTTCTAAATATGTCTTATTTTACTGAAGGTTGAGTGACATTTATTAAAATAAGTATAACAATAGCTTATAATTAAATAAATTACTTGAATTATTAACAATTCGAACGATGATAGAGAAATTTGTAAAGAATACAACATTTCGAAAATATAAAAAAATATAAACAAATATTAAAAATAGACCAGAAAAACTTACAAATAAAATAAGCGTTTTAAGATAATTTAAAATAAATAAAACGATAAACTTAATAAACTTGAAAAAAATAATTAGCAAGTTCCATGGTACCTCTTAATGTCTTACAAAAAAAAATATATATATATAATGGTATATACTGATATATATAATAATATAATATGAATAATAATATGAAGTATATACCATTATATATATATATATGAAGTACCACGTATAAAACTATTTCTGTCTATTGTCTATGAGAACATTTCAACTTTTGTAAAATTCGTTTTTATAATATTTATATTTATTTAACATATTTAAATTATTTTTTGCTGAATCTGGAAATTATCTTAAGTTTTTGTAATAAGTAATGCTATGTACGAAAAACAATAAAATATAAATCAATTTATGTTGTTCGCATTTGCGCAGATATATATATATATATATATATATATATATATATTTCTGTCTATGAGAATATATATATATATATATATATATATATATATAAATATAGTGTAATATTATTATTATAAGTTATTCAGGTTTTAAGCGATGCCATTGTACTACAGTTTGTCTGGGTTTCGAGATCATATCCTGCCAATGTTTCGTTTCTGAAGCCCCAGAGCCGTTTTTACCTATATATAATCAAAAATTATTTTTAGAAATTATATGAATTAAAAGAGTGATGTTAAAGCGTTGTCAAATCATCGATATTTTCTATAGTTATATTGTTAATTGATCAAATAAAATTCATTATTTGGTAAAAAATAATAAATTAAGAATAACTTTAGATAAATTCATATCTCAAAAGATAATAGAAATCCGCCAATAATACTATGGATATAGCGCACCGATGTCTTTGAAAGCTACAAAATTGAATGATAATTAATATATTAAGTTCACTTTCTTACCAGCTAATAATATTCGACCTATTAACTCATTTCTTCCAATGTTATCAAAATCCATTACCATAACATCTAATGAACATTCTCTTATCTTTTCCCACGGAACGTTAAAACTAAATGATTCATTAAATACTGGATTTAATGTACATGTAAATATAGGCGTTTTTCTTTTCTCCATTCTTTTGTCGCCAAACTGCAGCCAAACCTTAACATAGGGATCTACAAGAGATAAAATATTAAGATAAATATTTTAAACTTATGATTAAAGTCAAATATATCTATAGAGAGTGTCATGTTTATATGTGTAATATATGAAACTGAAAACATTCAGTGTTTACTGTATTCAACAAAGTATTTAGTTCTTGGTCAGTATCAAAAGCCGAATTTGTTTATAATTACAAAATTACTTACGTTAATTAGTTACAAAACTTAAGTTTCTATGTAATTGGATCGCTTTGGTCGAATTTTAAAACAATCTATTTAGGTCGAATGCAAAACCCTAGGGAGGAGTCTTAAAAGCTTATATTTAACACTCAAGTGCCTATGCGGTCTTCGGGCAAAGTCAAAACACTGTTATTCGCTCTCCTCATTCCTCGTTTTTCTTTTTGCGTTTTCCTGATTCAGGAAAGTCAAAAATTAAATTCTTTGCGCTTATAATACTTGCCAGAGCTTGACTTCAGGCGGAAAAAGCCACAATAGTTGAATTGGTAGGATCTGTTTGTGCTCTAGATCTAAAATCACCGCTTTTCAAGCAGATGATGTTGCACCAAAAAAAAACTAGCAATTTCAATTTCTGACTTTTGCTATAATCTTGAGATATATTGTGAAGCAGGAGACAACGTTATTCGAACTGGCATTCGCGGCAGCAAATGAGTTGTTCGATTGTAGGGTAATATTTTCTTTGGAAACTATTTGTTCGAATCACATTCAAATTGTAAGCTGCCAACTGACAACGACAGATCGACACATCTTAACCCACTTCGATGCCATCTACGATGATGCCAAATCAGTCAATCACTGCTCCTTCAAAACAAGAGTGTGGCGCTAGTACTAGCACTGCCCAGATCAGATCACAGTTCGGAATCACTGAACTGCATCAAGAATAACGGCATCAAGAACGAGTCAATATTGCAAAGGATTGGCAAGCGTTTCATCCTTAGCAAGATAGTTAAGAATGAGGAAAAGGGCAAGATGGACCCGCGAGATGCAGCTGATAAACACCGAATCCTTTCGGAGTTCTCCGAATTTGAGAAGTATGAGAGGATGTGATGGCCCTAAAATACGCTTAATCCACGCCAAGGAGATCCCGAGGAGGCCCAGGGCTCGCATCTGGTTGCCAAAGATGATAACTTATCACAAAAGCGTGATTGAATGTCTAAAAACGCAGAACTCAAACATACATAAATACATACTTCGCCATCAAGGCAGAAAGGAAAATGAAGTCAAGCCAGCCATTCCATCTCATTATCAATCAACACTGCCTGCCGCAGATAGAAGCAGTCGACTACAAAGTCCACTACGGGCCCAAGAAAAACGTAGATCAGGGATTCCTTGTCGAGTCGGTCGAGATTCTTGATAAGCTCGTTGACACCAACAAGTTGTTTGACGATATCGACGATAAATTCCCCGACAAATCGCCCTACCTTACCCTCGTCAACAGATTCGTGCAGATTATCCTGAAGTGCAGTCAGCAAAAGTGATATCGGCATCGCGTTACTACATCAGCCATGGAACTTCCGACGCAAATGGTGAGTCTCTTTTTGATTATTTTTTTGCCGTAACTACCTAGGGAGTACAAAACCCAAATCATGGTTAGTATTTTACACGACGTGTAAATAACCTGGCTGCCGGGACACAATGGCATTCTAGAAAATGGTAAATCAGATAAACTGTGTAAGGTGCTCCGGTTCAATATCATTAAACTCGGTTAAGTCAGTGATCCACGACCATTTTAAAATGGCAGCCAACAAGGAATGGTCAATTTGTTATAAATTCATTGGCATTGAAGACGTATTACAATAGATTTGGAATTTAATATCAACAGAATTTTTTAAACGAAATTTTCGACCTATTGAGTTTTCTGCAGATACAAGGTGAGACGATTTCTACGTGTTTTAGTATGTTTTTAAAATTTATATATATATTTTTTTTTTTAGAAGTCCTAATAGAATTCATCCATGACAAGCGTAGCTGACTTTGATTCTTACAGTTTTGGAAATTTTTCGGCAACTATTACATAAAGAGGCAATATGTTTTGTAAGAACTTCTTATTTACTAAATGATAATGTTTATAAATAAATTAGTCAAAAAGGAGTCCGGCAGTAATTGGAGGCTCGAGCAAGAGAGGTATACAACACGTATACAACATTACTGGTCTACTTCTTACCCGATTTTCCATTAATATCCTTAGCTTTCAAGTTTCTCGCTTTGATTAATGTTAAGGTCAAAATTGAGTTCGAAGGATGATAACACAATGAAGATAGAAGCTCTCCACATTTATCCTTTGCCGGTGGCTTTAATGCCTTCCAAAATGATTGCTTGCCAGCAAAATCAACCTAACGAGTAATTAATGTAATGTAATGATATATTTTAAGTATAATAAATAGATTACCTGGCATAAAGGAAGAAATACTTCACCAATCGAATCATCTCTAGAGAATCGATCGTAGTCGAAAACATGTAAATGTAAAACCTAACCCAATATATCGATATTATTGAAATTAAATATAGTATATTAACGGATATAGGTACAGGTAGTCCACTAGAAATGTAAACTTCCCGACTGCTATATTTGAGTATTTACCCTTGATTGTAATTTTTGAATCGGAAATCCCTCAAAGTAAAACGTTTCATTCCATCGCGGATTTAAAGTCCTACGTTTGATTTTCGTTTCTAAGCGATGTTTTTTATCGGGTAACAATGTAACACGAACATAGGGATCGGATGTACCGCTTAAATCTTTAGCCGGCAGCTCTTTGCCTTGTAGAACTTTCAAAATTAAGGTTGTATTTTGAAAATCATATTCCAATGAGAAATGTATTTGTCCAACATTTTCGCTTGGATCGTTGCTATCCAAGTACATGTCGGTCATTGAGATACTTTTGTTCTTAAAGAATTTAAAATCATTGATTATTATTATTCCAATACTTTCATACCTTATTGTTTTATTACATGATTAAAATCAAATCAAATTAAAACTTACAAAACAAATAAAATAATTAATACTTACAGCTGCATCTTTGGTTGTCCCCTCTCCCGAACTTGCACCCGTGGAAATATTTTGTGTTTTTGTCTGTGACGCCGCAGATCCACTTTTTAAAATAAACATTAGTGGTCGGTACTTTAGTAAGGTTTTTTTAAATAAATTTTCAGAGTACGAACCCAATTAATGGAGTTCTTAAACTCAAGAATCCATTTAATTTCCTATTTATGTTATTTTGCAATGGAGTCGTAAGAGCTTGAGTTACAGGCGGCACGTTAGGCTTATTTGGAGGATTTCCAGAGTCGACAATTTCCTGTGCAGCCCTATAAAAATTGTACGATACAATTCGCAAAATTGCATATGAGAGCTACCGATAAGGTACAAGGTAAAGCTAGAATATTAGGCGTTGCACCACTGTAGGCTGTAATTTTAAAGCGCTTTTGTTTATTAAAAAAAAAAAAACAAGAAAGAAAGCGAACTTCGTGTACTACAAGGGTACCTTGCAGTTTGTAGTTGGATAAATTTAAATGAATTCGAAATTGGAAGAAACTTTACTGCAGATGAATAAATTTCTATCTTATCTATATATATATATATGAATGTCGGTGTGTATATGCTTTATAGACTCGGAAACTGTTAATATGTGATGATTTTAGCTAAATTGTTGTGCAGGACTCTGAGAATTTCTGAACAATTTTCGTTAAGAAAATATTATATGACGATTTGATCGTGATTAAGTATTTTGTAGACTTTTCAATTGTTAACTATCAAGTATTCATTTCTATTATTGTCAAACGAATAAACAAAATTAGGTTCTAATACAATCGCCTCCATGTGTGAAGAAGGAATTGCCAAGAATAAATAAATATAATTCAAGTCTCAGTTCCCTTATGTCTATAATGGCTATAATTTGCACATAAACTCTAAAGTGTTCATGCATTTCGATCGATGTGAATAAACACTAAAGGTTATCAGGTTATAGATTAAGGTAATAGTTCATTGTTAGGAAGGTAAGTTAATTAAGAGAAGTCTACTTGTATAGGAGGGTAACCTTAAGTCTGCATCCCAATCAAATTATATATTCCAAGCGCAGGATCCATGCTCTTAGATAGAACGAACTAATAATGTGTATAAAGTTTTTGTAACAAAAGGGACATGGAATTACTTCGACCACCGCTTAAGAAATCCAAGCACACCACTGGCTTTATTCACCATGCACGAAATATGATCATGTTTAGTGAGTCTTTTCAAATAGTATCAGCTTAGCGTATAAGTCATTAGCACGACGCCATTTCTGGAATTTAATATATCTGTTTGCGCGATGTCTTTATATTGCAGGCAAAGCTTAACGTTATCAGCGTACTTGACTACTCTACATTGCAGTTGAACTTTGGGCTGGTCATTAATATATAACTTGACATCCATCTAACAAGATCAACCGAAAAGCCCAATAAATCCCATTTTCTAAAAAGAAAGAAGTGGTTAACGGAGTCAAATGCCTTTAAATTTCATCTATCTCAAAGTTTTGTTAGAAGTCCTTTATTAAAAAAGTGAGCTCCAAAAGATTCGTTGTTGTTGAACTTCGCCTTATAAATCCATGTTGACATGGAGAAATTACTGATCTACAAAGATGCTGCATGTGCTGTCTAGAAAAGTTTTAAGATTCTTCGAAATTCTGTTATTTGCATCTGTTGTTGACAATATTATGAAACTGGTTTGGGTCCTGCGGGAACTGTACCCTGCATCGTGTTAAATAGTTTTTATAAAACTGTGCGTTAAGCACGGTCAAATTAGGTCGATCTGCTAATTAGCGAGATAGGACAGATTGAGAGCCGGTATGTTTAAGTTTAGATTAGAGATTAGATTTTATGTTTTTTATGTTTATGAATCCAAGGAAGCTTGTTTAAGATTGACGGATAGTATAACGGAACACAGTCGTTAAAAAAAAGAATTCATGGCATTGTAATAAATATCCATGGCATTAGCTAAGTCAGCACATATAGAGATCGGACCAATTAAATTCTGATATAAAGTTATTAGTCTTCCCCCTGCGAAAGCATTGGACCTTTATAGGTGGCCGAACAGACTCCAGAGCAGTCCCAATATCGATAGTTACATCGATCGATCAGAGGCGGAACCCTGAACAAACTGTGTCTTGCCGGCTCACAGACAAAGCAAAGATCAAGCAAGCGATTTAATGAATTTCGTATATGGCGAAATGTCGAACAAGCCATTAACAAATTCATGGTGTGATGTAGTAATAGAGTATTTGAGGATTTTTTAGCAGACCAAATAGATCCAGGAATGTTAAAATCACCCAGATAGCTTAACATAAAGGACATAGAAAATCGTTTCATTCCTCTAAAATCAATAATTCCGACATGAGTGTGGAGTCAACCGCTGTAAGGACATCACCACCTCGCCGGATACAATTGAAAATCTTCGGATCTAAGGTTTCTGTGAACACAATAACATGGGATACAACCGAAAGGCTATTTAAATACAAGCCGTGACACAAAAATATGTTTCGTAGGTGGTACTACAATAAAAGGATTTCGGCAACACAAACTAATTTTCTATGTTTTTGCGCTTAGATGACTCAATAGATTAATGCCATTAAGAAAAAATGTTAGAGCTCTATATACAACCGCTTCTGGTTTACCACATGACAGACCTCATTTCCCTTTCAATATCGCAACAAGTCCCGCAGCATTACCGCAAGCCAATGTTTTTGCACTTATCATCGACCGTCTGCCCCGTACAACCAATGCACTTGGCGTGTACAATGTTGTTGCAAAGCCAACAGCCGATCGTAAGATCGTCAATAGCATTTGACTTTTACATGATTTAACTATGCAGACAGTTTTAATCTATCCAATTATCACTGTACCTTTATGTTGAGAGTGGTGCGGAGAGAGTAAGAAAGCGAAAGAGCGGGAAGCGTGGAAGTAAGCAAGCTTGAGAGCGGCTAGCTGCTGTCGCAACGACGCAATCAGCGGCTAAGCGATAGATCCACAAAAAGTAATGCAAGAGGATGCAATACAAACAGAGGCAACAAAAAACTAAATAGTGAAATTAAATACAATTAAAACACAACACAGAAAAGCCACATACATACATACATATGTATGTATGTACATGCATACGCTAAGTGAACAGGAAGCTTTATAAATGCAAAATACATACATACATACATACATAAATGATTTAAATGAAACCCCGACGGTTTAAAACAAAAGTTTAACACAAAATCGAGAGCTCAAAAAAACGATCGTTCACTTTTAAAGAGAAAATAACGGTTTGGACATTCTTAAAACACTTAGAGATCAAATTAGAATTCAATTTTTAAAACCATTTTTAATAGAAATAATTAAATTATGCCATGTATTCTCAATATATGTACATATATATTGCCTGGTTTTATTCTAAGAAAAGTATATACATACATACATATGTACATACATAGATATGTAAATATGTATGTAAGTACATATGTAAATATGTATGTAAGTACATATGTAAATATGTATGTAAGTACATATGTAAATATGTATGTAAGTACATATGTACATATGTATGTATGTACATATGTACATATGTATGTATGTACATATGTATGTATGTACATACCTAATAGTTATTTTGGTTTATTCAAACATTTTAACATTGTAATGACAAAAGTTTGGAATAACGAAAAAGATAATCTTATAAGTAAAAGTAAAACATTAATTAGATGGCTATGTATGTACATAAACACATATTTACATACATATGTCACATGAGAACATACATATGTACATATGTACATACATATAACGATATGCCAGTAATATACAATACATACAATAAATATAAAATGAATACTTATGTGCATACGTAACTAATGATTAAAATGAATGTTGGTCGTAAACATATTGGTAAAAAGAAAGTATAAATGTACATATGTACATACATACATATGTAAGTATACACATATGTAAATATATATGTATGTATCTACATATGCAATCTTCGCTTTTATTAGAATATACATACATACACAAATGTACATATGTACATACATATGCATGTATGTATATTCATGGAATCATCAGCTATCGTTTGGGTTGAAACGATTAATGTTTGGTAGTTTTAATACTTACCTTAGACTATAACTACTCGATTCCTCATCTTCATTGGGCTCTATAAATTGTAATTGCGACCTTTTATGCCGCCACCACAAATAACCGCCAGCAAGAAAAAGTGCGATTGCAATGATTAGACCCAATATAGCCAAGCAAGCGATTAGTAATATGCTCGCCATATCTGTAAATAATATAATATTTTTCATTTACTTAATTAATACAAGATGTAGTCTAAATAAAGGAAGCAGGCGAAACTCGTTATGTAAGCGAATAAATGTCTAGTTGTTTTTGCCTTTTTGACTTGTACTCTGTAGAGATGTATCATAAAATCGTAGTCAAATATAAGAATAATTAGTATGACATTTTTACTAAAGATATTTTATTAAACAATAAATAAATAAATATATATATATTTATTATAATATATATATATATATATATAGATCACTGTTTTAACTATATATTTAACTCATATAGACGTTATTGAAGACTGCTGCTAAAAAATACTCAATAGAATAGAGTGTAGAGAACCCGAATATACGATATCTGCGCTTATTATTATTATTGATAATCTATCAAAAAGTTATTTGTCTTTCCTTTTCAGTTAACGAAAAATACGGAAATGTATGGAATAATTATTGTACTTCAAAACAATATGCTGTTCGTGTATAAGTTAATATCGAGCTACTTATGTCGAGTGAATTACACATCGAATACATTTTATTTATAAGAGAGCTCTGCTGTCAAAGCTCGAAACTCTCTTTGCGCATGACAATTAATAAAAAACTTAATTAGAGAGACCTCGCCAGAGCTTTAAAACTTTATTATATTTTCTTGTGGTCTGCCCATGGTTATTTTTGTAACTATTTAAAATAATTAAACCTTATATCTATCGATAAATATGAATTTAATTTATTTTGTGCTCACTTTACGGCTAAATGACAGAATGAATAAATGTCCAAAGTTGAGTTTTTATGGAAACAGCTGTTTTTGAAGTCATTTTGCCGTGTATGAAACACGCCAAATAACCTTATATCAATATTTATCGATAAGTATAACCTCTATAGTATAGGCGTCTGTCTTCTAGTACTTACATTTGGGTATTCTCTGTGACTAGGGGCCACTTTTTCACCCTCCTTGAAAAATATCTGACAGGGAAACCCCTTTTTTCTTTCAGAGAAAAAATTTTATGACAAATCCACTTCCTACCCTCCTATAATTTATAAAAATGTTAAAAAATAACATAGTGAAGATTACTGTTTTGTTAATTATCGATATCGAATTTAGTTGAAAGCGCACTTTTTCAAAACAGCTGATTTGCTGCAACTCTTTTTTTTGAGTTGCTTATCTGTTTTTCTGCCGAGCCGATAAAAGATATGGGCATAACAAAAATACTGCATTGTCTTTATAGTTGTCATCATTTGATTAAAAATAAAGTTCGTCAGAAAAATTTTCGGCAACATGCGCCATGTCGCCTTAGGCCAAATCTAATAATACAAATATACTAATTACTTTTTACTTGCGTATCTTGTCTGAAAATCTTTCGATATCTGAATTTTCATACCAAATAATAAAAAGCGCTTACAGTGTATGCGTTACATATTATGTTTTCTTCAGCTACATATTATGTATATTTTTACAATTTTAATGTGTGGTGACACTGGATGACAAGTCATTTTTACGTGTGAACGAATATTGAAAAATAATACGTAGTATATATGTACAATTAATTGACCTTTTTCTTTATTTATCAAACCAATCATGATTATCACAGTAAAAAATCTACAACAACAAACGTTTACTATTGAGTTTGATCAGAATAAAACGGTAATTAGTATAATACATATTTTAAATACATCTGTATGTATGTAATTTGTTTTTTTGTATATGTACATATTTATGTACATCATACATTTTTGTTAAGCTAATTTTCTTTGCTATTTTATTATGTTTAAAGGTTTTGGAACTTAAAAGAAAAATATATGAAGAGCGCGGTGCCGAATATATTGCAGAAAAGCAAAAACTGATTTATGCCGGCGTCATACTGATTGATGAACGCACCATCGACTCGTACGATGTTGATGAAAAAAAGTTCATAGTGGTGATGTTAACGCGCGATGCAGCAGTTCGACCAACCGAATCAGACACCACAAACAAAATGTATAAAGATCCACCTGTTTCAACAGCGGGAAATGTTGAAAAAACGGAGTCCAACTCTACTGACAATGTATCATATACGGAAGCATCTTCTACATCCGCACCTCCTCCAAGGCCAATTTCCAATTCCCAATTAGTAGGCGAATTGGCAAATGCATCTTTACAATCACGCGCCGAATCAAATTTAATTATGGGCGATGAATATAACCAAACGGTTCTTTCAATGGTCGAAATGGGCTATCCACGTGAGCAAGTCGAACGTGCAATGGCTGCCAGCTTTAATAATCCGGAGCGTGCCGTGGAATACCTTATAAATGGAATACCTGCCCAGGACGAAAACCCATTCAATGTCAACAATGAAGCGATAAATCCACGTTTAACTCAAGTTTCGGCTCAGGGCAATGTTTCTGCAACAGCAACAGTCGAACGTCCAGCGGAGTCTAATCCAGGTAATCTAAAACCAACCTAACATGGTCGAGTTAAACAAAAAATTCAAACTAAAAGCTGTGATTTTCTGCAAATTGACTACAATTTGATGATAAAAATGGAAGTTGTTAGATAATAAAGTTTTTTTTTGTATAAATATACTGTTATAGATCCCTTTGAATTTTTGCGGAGCCAGCCACAATTTCTTCAAATGCGCTCATTAATTTATCAAAATCCACATCTTTTGCATGCGGTTTTGCAGCAGGTGAGTTTATTATTGTAACGGTCTCTTGGTATTTATTATACACTTTCTGTTGCAGATTGGTCAGACAAATCCAGCACTCTTGCAACTGATATCAGAAAATCAGGATGCGTTTCTTAATATGCTAAATCAACCGATTGATGGCGAAACAGAATCAGATTCCGGTGATATCGTTCCTCGCGCTCGAAATCTCTCGCAGATTGCAAATTTATTTCCAACATCAGAAGTGCAAGAAGGAGTAGGAGGAAACGTAGCTGCTGGAGGAAATCCCGCCAGTGCTACTGAAAACTTAGATGACTTGGAACAACAACCACCAGGAGTTGGAGTAGCGACCATTCGTTTAAGTCCCCAGGAACAGGATGCAATAGAAAGGGTATTTTAAAAATTTATATTTTGATATGAATAAATATTGACCTTTTTTTAGTTAAAAGCTCTTGGATTCCCAGAGGCACTTGTATTGCAAGCTTATTTTGCATGCGAAAAGGATGAAGAATTAGCAGCTAATTTCTTACTTTCATCTAGCTTTGACGACTAGAAGTTTTCGCGAAAATGTAAAAATTAACTTAAATACATACAGAAGAAATCGTTACGAATAAAACTATAAAGATATAAATTGAAAAAGTAAACACTAAGGACACGATGTGTAAATTCCCTTACGTTCCAGTTTCGCTTAAAAGGCTTTACCAGTGTAGCACATTAAAAAACGTTATTTGTTTTCTTATTTTATCCAAGTGCACAATTTTTTCTAGTTCCTTAAATTCATAATTCAGACATTAAATCATTGTAGTTTTATATACATAAGTGCAGTGAGGGAGCGACAGAGCGGAACGAAGAGAAGGGAGAGGAGAAGAGAGCAAAAACCTTGCACAAAAACCTGATAAGCGAGAGCGGCTGCAACATTGTGCGCACAAGTGTAATCCGGCGTGCCCTGTGCGTACAACTGGGGTTTAACCCTTGTTTGTATTTGGTACTCTTCTCGTTTGTTCCCCGCGTGTAGCTCTATCCGGCCCTGGGCTTACAACGGATGTTTAATCCATGTTAGCATTTTGGGTCGGCCTGAACGATTGGCCTGTCTCGGTCACAGTTGCCTACAAATGCGACATTAACCCTGGCACGCCAACCGTTCTCTGGCGTCCAGTTTCCACCACCTTCCCGTTGGATCAGGGTATACCTGCACATCTCTGATCCTGTCGCAACCCCAAATCAAAATTAATTTTTTCTGATTGACCCTGGTCAGACTGCCATATCCTAGCCGAGGACACTTAGATGGCGCCCGAACAGGGACGAATGAGGTTATGAATTAAGGACATTGGAACGTTTCATCTACGGTGACTTAAAACGTCACTATAGCCCAAAATCGAGGAGTAAAAATTTTCCCCTTTAGATACATAGTGTAGCCATCGCTTTCCACTAGCCGCACCCCGAGATAACTTTGTCCTTGAATCCAGCGCACCATTTTCCCTCGAATTAAACGGCGGGCCTTCGTATACTTGGTTCACCGACCCATTAAATACAACCATCGCAACAATGGTGGATCTATTACCTCTGCAAGCAGGAACTAGAGGACCTCCTCCCCGAGTTCGGGCTGGACTCCGGAGGCACCATAGAAGATATGCAGAAACGGGTGAGGCAATATGCCAGTCAACCAGAACTACCTAAGGACCAGCCTGGCAGAGCTAGAGTTGGTGCATCACAGCCGATCCCAAGAGCGGTCACCACATCCCGCCCACGACACTGATTCCGTGCGATTGCAAAGGTTGGCCAGCACTGACCCCTCTTTCCTTCATATTCGAATCCGGACGAGCACCCCATGCAGGTAACTGGGCGATCCAGTTCGGGTTGGCGGACTAGCTTCGGGAGTGGTGCATTTTCTTTGACGAAAAAGATTCAAATCAACTGTATTTTCTCGAGCATTTGAAAGAAAGGGCCGAGGCTTACCAGATTGACCCCCAGTAGCTGCCCAAATTTTGTCCAGCATGTTGCGCGATTGCGCCGGGGACTGGTTATGCCTGGGAGGAAGTTAAGAGAGGAATTCCTGGACTTCTTACCCCCTCGGTATTTTCAACGTTTGGAAGATAGCATCCGCACCAGGCTCCAGCGACTAGGGGAGAAATTTAAAGACTTCGCCCTTAGTTTGCGATTAATTAATTAATTAATAACAGGCCAGAATACAGCTCCAAACCCTGCCCATCAATAGAGCACGTTCTTCGGTGCGAGAGGGTCATGTTGGTGGCGTCCGTGACCATCGATGGTAAACCCTTTGCGACAACGGTCGACACTGGATCTTCATCAGCAAGAAGAATGCGGCGTTTGTTAAGACCCAAGCAAACCAAAAGTGAGGACTGGTCTCATTTTGACCGACGGAAGCCGTGGGGAGATCACCGAGGCACTCAGCGTCATCATCTGGCTGGGTCCACAGTAAGTGACCATGCCCGCCTTAGTTCTGCCCTGCTGTGGATCGATTTCCTCGCCGGAATGGGAGCCGTCCTGGAGATCGGGCCAGAACGACTTTGACTGTCCCCCCACGCCTACTCTCTAAGTTCCCCGTGCTCCGACAATCACCTCCCACTCCACGGCCTTTTAGCTTACTATTCCACCGGAACTACTCTATCGGCCCCGACCCTGCTACGTCGGCCTTGCCGCCTTGCGTCCAGTCGGTTCCGGCACATGCGACTACGCCGAACTCTCCGATCACCATTACGTTTACCACGTCTTCCGCTCACTGAGAGCCACGGGCATCCGTGGTGCGTTACACTAGCTGAGCTAGACAGCCTTCAGCGCAACCGCCCACAAGCACCCTAAAATACGCAGCAAGGCAAAGCGTAAACAAACACCTTTCGGCGAACACGACCTGCAATTAGCTTGACCGATGTCGCACGATGAGCATCCCGTAGCCACCAGACCCCGGCCCTGAGATGGAGCGAACCTTGGCGAGTCTGGCCGAGGAACTAGACAAATTCAACGAGCTCTCTGGGGTATCTCGTATTACTGCTACTCGTATTATCTCAAGCAACGTTAGCGGCGACGTCTACATGTGCGTGGATTATCGTGAGCTGAACGCTCGTTTCGTACCGGATGCGTAACAGCTGCCTCGAACCAACCATATTATCGAGAAGTTGCGGAACGCCAAGAATATTTCCACGTTGGATTTGAAGAGTCGCTATTTGCACGGGCTTTACCAGGGTGACACTTAAAAAAAACTATTGTTTTTTCTTATTTCTACTTTTTTTTATTTCATTATTTATAATTTTAAAATATCCTGTGTTTTTTTAATGGCTGCGTTCTACAGGTCGTCCGGTTACAGGGATGATTCGCACTTTAAACGTGTTTTTCTCGAAACATTTATCAAAATTGATGACATAACTCAACAACAAATTTAAACTGAGTATTTTTAAATATATTTAATTGGTTGAAAAACTCAGAACTACGCCATTTTGTTTTTGTAAATTCTTCAAAAATCGTAGATTATTGTATAGGAAATGCATTAAGCTTTAATAACCCTTAATAATTTTATGGTTTAGCTACGAATTTGGGCGCAGTCTAAGTTGCTAAATTAATTCTCCTGCTTCTCCCACTCCTCCGATGCAGTCTTTGGATCGGACCCATGCATAAACTCCAGATCCGTCCTGAATGTCCACTCAGAATGCATTTCGTCATTAAGTCCAATTCCATTTTTATTGTAGCTGCTAGCTCGACGCTAGCTGGCCGCTGTTAGCTCGACTCTGTTAGCTGGTCAAATTGCTACGGCAAGAATCTAAGATAATTATCACATGCGGCAGAACCGTCGAATGCGTCAGTTTCGGACTGGTACTCCAGACGTGTATATAAAAGCGATCGGTGCAGCTTGCCAGCCACTACAAATTGCTTGCCATCGCCACCAATCAGAGCACCAGGAGCATTTTGGGATCTTTGTGACGCTGTGTTTTACTTCCTTGAACTCATAAATCAGATTTATAATGATTGTAGTTGTATATTAAAAAAAACTCGCAACAGTTTTATATCAGTGTAGTGCGAGGGAGCGACAGAGCGGTACGCGAAAGCCGCGGCCGAGCTGCGTGCCGCCTCTGTAGCATGTGCTTATAACTGCGGTTTAACCATTGTTTGCATTTGGATCTTCTCTTGTATTTTCCCCACGCGTAGCCCGATCCGGTCCTGTGCTTACAACGGAGGTTTAATCCTAGTTAGCATTTTGGGTCTGCCCGAACGATATAGCCCGCCCTGACATTAACCCTGACAAGCCAGCTGTTCTTTGCCGCCCAGTTTTCCGTTGGATCCCTCCCTTTCTTCCTGACACTAGTCACGCCGGGGATCGCTCACTCGACAGGACCTTGGGTTTACCACAAATAGGTCACTAAATCAAAATAAATTTTTGTGAATGACCCTATCCAAGGACACAACCTTACAACTTTTTTTAACACCTCCGAAGTACGCAAAATTTGTGATTTCCTTTTTTTGCGTATTTATATAAAGCTTAAAATATATCCTTATCATTCAACATTCCGTTAAAAAAAATCGCGAAATTCGGCTATTTTTATGGGTTACATTGGTAACTTAGGGGTGCACTATACAGCTGTAAGTAGCTCAAAAGTCTATTTTTACAAGCCAATCGACAATTTTTAAGGTACATATTTTGATAGTAAGTAGTAAATTATGTTCAAGAAATATTATATCTTGCATGTTTTAGCAAAAACAACTATCAACACATGTACGATTTGAAACTGAAAAAATTGGTTTCGAGAAAAAAAACATACCAGTTGTATGAAATTAACTCAATTGATGTATTATTTCTCTCCGAATACAATTTACAAGTGACCACAAGACAACAAACATTAATATTTACCTTCTTACGTATTCCTAGAGATTTGATATATTCGTCAGATTTTCATAAAACTAAAACCAATCTTCTGAAATCATAGAAAGTGACTATATCTCGGAGTATATAAAAGAAGGTTACAAAACGGAACGTTTTAAATTTGGAAAAAGTATATACTTGTAATTGTTCTGGCCCCTTTTAACATACATATGACTACAATATAACCTTAAGCGCACATCTTCCTAAGATTTCAAAACGATTACTCCGGTCGAAATAAATGTTAAATATTAACGTAGGAATACAAAAAAAATTTATATTTTGCGTAGCCCGTTTTAAACCACCGTTTCGACTCGACTATACTAGAGGGAGATGTGCGTTATCTAATAACGCCCATATAGATCGTCAAATTTTCAGAGTATGTCAGCACAGGTATATTTATAACACATCTTGTCACTTTTTTGTCTGACTAAATCTACTCAATTTATAATATATACATACGAATATAAATTTTTATATGGTCCTTTACTGCGTTGGAAACTTCACACTAAAAACGTATCAAAATTAAGTCGCAACCTTTTTCTAAACCGATACCTCCCCTGATTTTTAATTTCGAAGGTACATATTCATACATAGTTATCGCATTTTAGAAAGCATACTTCAAAAATAAAGAAAGTAACACTTATATCAGACATTTTTATTATGTAACCAGTATATATATATATATATATATATATATATATATATATATATATATATATATATATATATATATATATATATATATATATATATATATGTGCGTGTGTTTGTGTACTTATTATATATAATATAAATATTTCTCATATAAATTCAAAGATTTTCGGCATTAAATCGGCGTTGTTTTTAATATGAATCAGTATAAAGAGTATAATGCCGATTTACAAGTCGATTAATATGTGAAATGTAAATTTTAAGATATTATATAGATTGCCGGCGAACACAATATGGATATTTTTACTATTTGGTATATATATATATATATATATATATATATATATTTATTTATTTATTATATATTAATTTTCTTAATTAAATGTAGATATGGGGATAAATAAATATATATTTACATAGTCATCATACATTATTATATATAATTATTATATAATAATAATTATATTTATAAGTGTTTATTTATTTATGTACCCATTCATAATTTATATATATATATATATGTAAATTTATACATTTTATTTTAACTTTATATAAATATTTTCCCATTGTAAAATATTCGTTGTAAATACTTTTTGCGCGATTTTTCTAAGAAGTTATCTGTTATATATTATATGTAAAATCTTACAAATTGTTGTAAAAAAATATGTTTTTCGTACGCATGTACAACCATTTTATAATTATTTTAAAATGATTTCCATAATTGATTCGGATCAAAATTCATATATCTGTTAAGCCTAAGAAACGTTGATAAACTTCAAATGAGAGTTTCAAGAAAGATTTATGGGCTACTAATCGTGATTAATAGTTATAGACCAAATTTGTCTGTTCATATTGATTATATAATGTAGTTTCCAGTTTATAAGGTATAATTTAAGTATTTTGATATTATTGTGATTATACAAATTTAACCAAAAACGGTAAAAAAAAATTGGACCAAAAACGGTAATATTGAAAATAATCGTAAAAGATAATATTTTTTTTTTATAATATATTCTTATTATACAAAAATAAAAAATAATAACTTAAAGTTAATGTTAAGTATTCGGAATGGCAAAAACAGAAATTATGTATTTTTTTTACGGTGATTTAATTGTTGGATCGTTGTCTATAATATTTCAAGCGTTCGTTTTAATAGCTTTTAAAGACTTCACAATTTAAATAATTTTAAATAATAAATAATAAATAATAAATAAATAAATTTAAGTAATAAATTTTTTGAAAGAAGCGACAGTCATCTTATGAGATCTTAAGATTTCTATAGATGCAATAGAATGTTCAGTTTTAATTATTTATATCCGGTCTGAAATTTTTTGATCTGTATATATTTAAATAATATTTCCAAGCTAAAAAGTTAAAAGTTAAGTTAAAGTGTCTGTCCCATATTATACACGAGCACGAGCAGGAAGAAAATGTTGTATATATATACTTTAATATAAACTAGAGCTGCAAAAAATCGATGTTAAAATCGAGTTAATCGACGTTTTGATTGAGCGATGCAATCGATTTTTATTTTATGGAATCAATGCATCGGCCAGTCTGGGACCCAAGCAACCTTGGAGCCTACCAGCAGTAATAATTGGCTTCTTACTAATTAAGAAGACTAGCTTCATCTTCTTAATAAAATAAAACATATTAATACAAAAACTGATATTCAAGTCTCTTTAATACTTTTTCACTTTTTATTACTACTCGTTCTACATAAATACTAATCTTTAGATTTCTCTCGTTTTTTAAGCATAAATGTATGCTTAAATAGAGCTCCTTTACACAAAAAATGTTTCGATTAAGTCGATTTAATTAATTTTTTCGGATTCGAATCTATTCACAAAAGTAGAATTATTTGCAGCTCTAATTGTTATATATTTTTATTATTACCGGTCCTTGTTGAATAAGCAAAAGTAAGCTACTAATTTTGGATTTTTTATGTCAATAATAAATTAATATTTTAATTTAATTTTCGATATTTTATTTGTTTTACAAATATGATTTTTCATATATATGGAGAACGTGGCATTAACTGTCTTCTTTTTTTATATCTATATGAGAGCAAGATTTTTACTTGTCTTACAAATCTTATTTTTACCGATTAGGAAATATTTTGTTTTTAAGGCTTATGTAAGACTACAGGTATATATATTTTAAATATAGTAAATATTTATTTTATAGTTGTTTGTATTTAAATAAAATTTGTCTAGGTGTGTATGCTTTATGAAACAATGATAGATAAATATTCATAATTTGCGCGATTAATGAAGTTATTAGTCTCTCACTCGGTTTTTAATTTTATGACATTGTTTTTAAATTAAATACAATTAAAAAATATATAAGTATATACCAGCCTCTTTTACAGTTATTTTGGACTAGATAATAATCTAATAATAATGAACATATTTTTTAACACAGATAACATAACGTAAAGCTTAATAAAAAATCAATATATTTTGCGATTTTTAACATTCTATGCAATATAAATTATTATATTATGAATATTGAATATGATTGACTATAAATGTATAAGTCTTTTTATTCACATTAATCGTAAGCATTATATATATTTATGTTGCCACGGGTGGCTCTATATATAATTTCGAAGTAATTATATTTAGTTTAGTTATTGAAAAGTGTATGGTGTGCTTTGGTCTTAAAGTTATTGCTAATTTATCAGTCATTATTTTTTTTTTATAAATGTGCTTTACATGTTTTGCTTAAAGTATTCTATTTTTTTGGGTGCGTTTTATTTTTAAACGCATAATAATGATGTTTAAGAATTGTACTAGAAATAAAAATAATTTAATAAAAAGGTGAAGGCCATTTTTATTTCTGAATTATCTTGGGGTAAACGAAATTTAATTTTTTATGGATCGATTTTTTTGTAAAAAAGCAAAAGCAAAACTAAAAATTAAAAATAAAAAATTTAATATAAATTTACCAGTAGCACTATACAATTAATATCAAATTTTAAGTTTAAATAGCAGCTGTTTAAAAAAGGATGATCGTTGACAACTATTTTATATAGTTGTCTAATTTGGACAAATCTGTAAAAGTGATCACCATCTTCAAATCTATGCGTATATGTTAAAAATAATGAAGTTATTTTTTCAATTGTTTCTGAAAGAGCTTTTTGATATAGTCGTCTGTTATAACCAACTTATAAACCACCTGAAAATACGACTATTTGTGAGCCAAATGATAAAACCACTGCAGGTCAACGTGGCACGCAATATGAATTGCTATAACTTTGGAAATAATCAGAACTAGGAATTTGTGATGCTTTTAAATTTTTACCCATGCAGAATATTCCAATTTAGTCAAATAGCTTCAATAGAAGCTGTTTGATATAGTAGTCCGATATGCATTAAATGTAAAATCTGCTATTATAATCATAGAACAAAACATTTATTTAAATATCTTCTAAAATAGCTAAAAAATATGTCATTTTGCACCGGCCGTTACAATGGCAGCTATATGATATAGTATTCCAATTTCCGACTTTACGACATATGTATATACTGGCTTGCAATATAAATAAGCCTATGCTGAATTTTAGCCTGGGAAAATAGTTTGCGTAAAAACCGATGGACAGACAGGCGAAAAGGTCCATCGACTCGGCTGGTGATGCTGATCAAGAATATACATACTTTATAGGGTCAACGTTGCCTCCTTCACTGCTTGGGAAATATCATATCAAAATTATATTATCAAGGGCATAAAAACAACCAAAATTATATTTCTAATGTGATAGATACTGGAAAAAATTTATACTTATAGTTTTGATTCTTTACCTTTTATAAAGGAAGAAGGATGATGTTACATAAATGCAACATTTGTAAAAAAAAAATACAATACTCAATTTACAAGAAAAAAATACAGCACATTATAGCTTAACTTGACTTCTAAAACATACAATCTTTAAGCCGTTATGTTAATAAAATAACTTTTGTTTTAAGAGAAATTTTAAATTTAAAACTTTTTTGTTTTACACAAAGAACAGGAATTTAAACAGTTAAATGGTTATATTAAATCAAATTTTCCATCCTTATAGCTTTAGTTACCTTTAAGCTCCACCCTCAAGCGCATCTTTTTGATTATATAGTTAACCTAATATACGCATTGCATGATAAACAATCGAATTACAAATTGGACAAATTGCTTCCAACGATACACAAATTTGATTAGCGCACGTCATGCAAAACATATTGTGACCGCAAGGCACTAAAGCTGTGGTCACTTCATTCTCATTACACACACAGCAGTCGCGATGGATTAAAAATTTACCGGCGTTGTTTGATTGTAATGATTGAATAGCAATCTGTGCTTGTGCCTTTTGCTGCTGGTTCGGTTCTTTTGAGTTATGATGTATAATTGTTTGTTGCTCTAAGAGCGAATCTGTGGGACTTATAGAGTTTGTTGGTGAACATTGTTGATGATCTGTAGATAATACCACATTTGCCGTCTGACTCCAAATGCTAGGCGAATCCCCAATTCCCTCATCAACATCAATAGAATCATTTAGATTTTTCCATATATTTAAAATTTCTGGGGGCGTATTTGCATTTGTACTATTATTAGTACTTTTTGTGGAAGTGGTTGATGATGCTGACGAACAGGACCTTGTTAGTATGTTATTAGTATTGGGGTTAGGGTTGGAATGATTTGATGCAGATGAACCTAATGTTGATGTAGGCAAGGTTTTGCTTGTATTACGAAATACACAGTTTTCAGCTTTGGTTTCATTTCCCAAAAGGTGATGTTTTTCAGGTGGAATTCCCGACGCCGTTAGTGCTGGAGTCATTATATCAGTATCGACAATATCCTCTCTTTCTTTGTAGCAATTGTTAAGTTGATAATTTTGAACTATTGGCTTCATTTGATTAATAGAATTATGGACATAATCCTGATGAACGTTTTTGTATATTGATGTTAATATTTCTGTATTTAAATCATCATTTAATATTTGTGTTAATGAATTTATTGTATTCGATTTTATAAATTCATTCGGTTCAATCGTCGATGAAGATTCACTTCGTAATACTGGTAAAGAATTAGTCGCAGTTCCCGAACCAACACCAGTCCGCAGGGCAATGTGTGCTTCGATCTGCTTTCGCGCTGTGTCAACATTATCGGGCAAGCCGGTCACTTCGAAAATGGGTTCCTTTTCTCTTGATGGTGTCACTATGTAAGTCTGTGTCTCTTGTTGAATGTGCTTGATTGTTGCACCTTTGGGACCAACAACAAGACCAACTACCCTATAAGGTACACGTACCTGTATCGTTATCTGGCCAGGCATGCACGGAGGACCGCATTGGAGGCGAGGTACGGCCCCAATGCCGGAACTGGAACATGAACCAGAAGCATTTACACTTCCTCCAACTACAATTCCGCCACCGCTGCTAGTGTGACCATCTGCTGTCAAGGGCTTACGTGATGCACGTATTAAGCTGAAATGATCTGCAGCTGAGAGTATTTCACGCTTTGCCTTGCTTACGTCTTCCTTGCGACCGGTCACTACAAAAACAGGTTCCTCGCCGCGAACTGGTGTTTTAATGTATGTGTTAGTTTTAGCCCTTAATGCCTTGATTTTGCAGCCTTAGAAGAAATAGAAATATTTTTCTTGTTAGTAATTGGTAAATTATTGAAAAACACCAGCAAATGCAACACATTTTCCCAATGTTTTTTGACTAACTCTAGCATCTATTGAAAATGAGTTTATAAGTAAAATGACAGGATTTTAAAACCAAGATGAGTAACGCCACACTTGCACTTGAATGTATCCTTTTATTATAGAGTTGTCTAAAGCTTCAATTCAAATATTGTTATAAAACGGTAGAGGGAAAGCTGTTTAGTCCGAATACAGCGACAGCTGTCGACTGAATGTGTGAACGCATATTTTCAAGCCTCTATTTCTATTCGCACTTGCTCGATCTGTATATACTTACACATGGAAGCGCATATTAATTTTTTACTTTTTACTTTTACACTATATAAATAGAGAGTGCGCGATTTTCCTCGCTAGTAGAAAATTGTTTTTGTATATCAATTGAAATATAAGGTCTTGTCATTAAAAAATCTTTGGTAACACTACGTTTGATTTCAAGCCTCTAATAAAAAAACTGTTGCGCTCAACGCGACATGAGGCGGGATGCCGAGGACCGAGTACAGTACGTCGAAAGAGTGCCTGTATTACACTTGTAAAATTAATACTTAATGAGCTATTACTTACCCTGCCTACCGACTATTTCAGCCACATGCTCTGAGCTGGGCACTGGAACACATTCAGTCATATTTTGTGATTTCTTTGAACGATCTTCTAGAGTGGCTGTACCGGTACCCGTTGCTGTGGGCAATAAAAAACAGCTGCTGGATGACGATGCTAATGGCATATTACTACTATCTGTTTTCGCATTTATGCCTATTTCGTATTCACTTTGTACCGCTGTCAAGTGTTGAGCAGATTGTTGGGCATAACATGTTTGATTGTCATTTAAGCCGACTAATGATAATTCTAATGCCAATTGTAATGTTCGTGGATCCTCTGATATAGATATTGGCACATTAGATGCTGTATGATAAACTTTTGACTGCTGTTCAGCCATTAGTTGGTGTACAGAATTCATTTTTGTATTCATATCGTTCAAAATCTTTGGTACGACAGTAACCAATGACATTACTAATGCAAATTTCCCTCTTTTTTAGTTTTCGGTACCCAGATCCCGCGTTGGTCGGCGAAATACCTAAGCAGCCTGATGATGATCCGGAATAATGGCGATTAGTTTTCTGCGATAAATATAGAGGAAAAGGCGTAAGGTGCATTCTTGTTATACATAAAAATGTTTATTAAAGGTATGTATATGTACATATGTATGTAAGTATATAAGTATTTATTTGCAATGACAAACTTTTGCATCGGACACACAAAGATAGAACAGGCTGTACTGGGGACACGCATATGTTCGAACACTTTCGGCCATATTAACCTTTTATTAGTCAAAATCGTAATATAAATAAGTATGTACATATGTATAAAAACTTTTTTCTACATACGATGTTACCATTTCCCCAAACCGTACTGGTATATAACGCACTCATTATAACCAACCCCTAAACTTACAACTTTTGTGTGTCACTCACCCTGTGCAACTTATTTTCTGCTGCTGCCCCTTCACTCAAATGAATACATATACATATAATTTTATATATACATATATATGTACATCCAAACGTAAATGTTTATTTAAATTAAAATACATTTTTGTAACATTTACATTGAAACTTGGAGGTGGTTTTACACTAATAATAAAAACAATCGTCAATAACCCATCCCAAACTTTTAAGTGGCTAACAAAAATGTACGTATGTACACTATGAAAACGTCGGGATTGCGCCAGGTACACATTCTTAGAGATTTACAGTCCACGCCTTTAGTATAATACTCAATCACTCCAATTCAAAATGGGAATATTTGAATTATTTCAATATATTCAATATATTCATATATTTAAGTTAAAGTCGTTTGTTTTTATGCGCACCTGAAATTCAAGCAAATTTTACATTGCCGGCTATCTAACAACTAGAGCGGGAAAAAAATAAATATTATCCCAGGCTATCGTTTACAATGAAAAATACAACGATATATCGATAACTTAGCCTCGTTTGAATAAGGGTTAAAATTCTGCATTATGGGAATAGGATCAAGAATAAAGGTTTGCAAGTTATTTTCTAATGATGGTACTCGATTATCATAGTCGTTTTCTGCGTATCGAAAAATAAAAATTAATTCCCCATTGAAGACAGATTCACAAGCAAATTTATACTGATGCGAATATTATTTATTTCGCGATTTTCGTGCGATAGTTTAAAACGCATGGGTGTGCAGGCCAATTTAGTAGATTATTTTGGTCACCCTCACTATCAAAACATCGGTCCGATTTTTTGTTAGTTGATGAGAAGGAAATATTTAACGTCCGACATAAAAACAAGGCTTAACGCCAATATTTTTGGAATTTCTGTGAAGGGAGCTCAAAATTTTAATGTTTATTAGTACAACATATAAATCAATAAATAATAAATAATATCAATATATCTATAATTAAATATTTGGAATATTCGTAAGTTAAAAAAATATAATTTTATTTAACCGAATTGTTACAAGATATTTTGAAGAACACCGACCGATTGATTTCGTGTCTCAAACTGAACTTAACTTATTGAATTAGGAGGGCTGACGATCAAGCCTCGGTCTCGAACTTTACTGGATCCTGTTGGATTCTAAGAGAGAGCATAATTTTTGGATCGTGGTGAAATGATTCTTTAATTTCTCTTGGATCTAAGTGCATTCGCTCTTGGATACAAGTGCTCTTTTTGAAATTTGATAATTTTGTTTGTGAGTTAGCGAGTCCGAAGTCTGAGCGTGTGAATCTGACAATCAGTGGAGAATGTCTGGACAATGAAAAGTTGTTTAGTCTACTACTGCGAGTTGTTTAAATAAGTAGACATGTGCAAAGACTGTGGGAATGTGGATATGTCACTCCCCCAACCTTTGAATTTGGACTGTCCTCGGGCGGATAATGTGGGATAAATCAAGATGTTATCTGTTGGACTGATCTGATCATTTACAATTTGGTCCGTTCTTGTGTATTCTTATATTTAACAATCAGTGCCTTAGGTAAACTCTTAAATTTATAAATGACATACAGTATTAAGCTTAGGATTGTGATGACAAAGGATGTAAGACAAATGGTTTGATACACGCTGTAGTATTTTACTTGGGATTCTATTATTTCTTTCGTTTAATTGTGTGCCAAAGGTTCGATTTTGGTTATTTTATTAACAATATAAATTGATTGTGTAAAATCTGCAAAGTTGTTTGAAATTATAAATTCATCTATTTGCATAGTACAATTTTTTATTTTAATAATGTTGTTTCCTTGAATAGAAACTCTACAGTTGATGCAATTCTGATTAACAAATGTTTCTGGGATATTCCAATTTGGAAATTTTTGTGTGCTTTCGTGTATTTACATTTGGTAGGTTCCTGCTTAATGATTCCGACTAAACATTTGTCGAAAACTAGTTTTCCTGTATGTGTGTTAAACCCCTTATCTTTAAAAATGTAAAACTTATCAAATATAGATTCGGTAAGAATCCAACAACAGGATTCGTCAGCATATGGGATTATCTCGAAAATTAGAACTTTCGTTATTTCGGTAGGAACATGGGAAATAATTAAAATTTCATTTGTATCTGATTTAAGCCAAGTTGATGTTTTAATTTTTAATATTTTCTCAGAGTTTACATATTTCAAATAGTCCTGTTTAAGTAATTTTGGATTACAAATTCCCAGTCTCGTGAGTTGCATAACCAATTCTATATCTTCGATATATTCGGTGAATTCTTGTAGATTGAAAATAAGTACGGTTAACTGCTGGTCTTTCTGTTTCTCTACTTTGAATTTGTTTATTGTGTTGATTCCGCTGTTAATCACATCTACAATCTGGTTCAAATCATGATTTTAAACGGAATTTTCTGACAAATTATTAATTTTTTCTTCTTACTCATCCCTGTCATCTTGGTCTAGCGTGCCAAATAAGTACTTGTACATTGATCCTACAATATTTACCAGACCTCGTTTGTTCCTTTTAATTATTCTCAAACCGTTTATTTCCCTTTTTAATTTTTCGACTAGGTACTCTATTTGGATTACATTCGGAAAATATTTCGCCTCTTCTAATAGGTTTTCAAACATTAGCATGGTCTTAGTTATATTTAGTGATATTCGTAATTTGTAGGTATCTCCGTAAATCCAGTTTGGAACATTAGGTTCTATTTTTAGCACTTATCGTGTTTACTTCTATGCTATTACCTTAGACCATGGTGATGAGGGTGATGGCTGCCAAAAATATGATTGTTATGGGGAATATTGGGAATCTCTTAATCTTCCATGATGGGTCTGGATTTATCGTATTTACTTTGGTTAGTCTTCTTTTGTTTCTTGAATTTAAACTTGTAATGTACGATTTTTCTGCCTCTATTTTTTTCTTCGAAGTGTTTGTCATCCACTTGTTTAATCTGACCTGTTTTCTTAAATGGATTGGTCACCTTACTTTTAACTAGTGGGGATTGCCTATACTTCGTATCAATTTCATAGCCGTGCCTGTTTTTGTTTAGTTAATCGATTCTATGAATTTTGTTTTGTTGCACTCCAAAATCGGGGCTTCCTGTGTATAGAAAAATGTCTGCTGGGGTTCTTTTAGTGGTGTTGTGCTTTGTTTTATGGTTATAAACATATAGGATCATTTCAAATTTTGTGTATCGGTCTTCTATATTTTGTTCACTACCAATAATTCTGACCTTCTCATTAACCGTCTTATGAAACCTTTCTATATCGGATACGCCGTTTTTACTTGTCGTGATAGCTATCTGTACGCCTTCTGATCTTAACCAGTTTTGTAATGCTAAACACATAAATGCTGAATCTTTATACGCTTTTATTTCCTGCGGTTTTCCCATGTCGTTAAATACCTTCATGATGGCTCTCTTTCCTTCTAGCCAATCTCTACTTTTCACTTCAATTAATGTAGCAAATTTCGAATAGATATCTATGCAAGATAGGAAGCTTTGATTCTATCATTTAGCACTTCCGGTGTCGTTTCAAATAGGAGTTTCGTATTGCTATGTTCGGTTTTGGCTATATTGCCATTTTCGCATTCATTGATTATATTCTGAATGAGTTTCTGACTGTCAGGATAGTAATATTCTTCTTTAAAGCAATTAATGGTCTTTTCTATACCTGGATGTACAAGTTCTTTTTCTTTAAGATTAAATCCTTAAATTCAGCATATGTCAGAATATCAGTAAGCTTCTGAGTACAACGCAACAATTTTGTGAAGTTATTAGGGCTTATGATCTCGGTATATGCCCTTTGAAATATAAGAAAGTCGTCGTCATCTGGGAAATAAAGAGCGCTTTTCTTTGTGCACAAATATTCCTTGATGAGGGTTTTTGCTAATTCGATCGTCATTTCTTTATATGTGATGTTTATTTTTAACTTCTGAAAATAATGGTTGGTGTTAACTGTCTCAGCTTCTCCCTTTTTTATCTCAATCTGTCTAGAGAAATAGTTTAGGGGTCTTTCGGTAATGGAAATATAGTTTAAGTTATCTTCCGCAGCACTATGCATTGTTACATCCATGCTGTCTGCAATTTCGCCAATCATGGCTTCTTCTATTCCTGTGCGGGAAAGTGCATCCGCTACATAATTTTCCTTGCCTGGAAGATACTTAATTTTGAAGTCAAATTCGTTCAATTTGATTTTCCACCTTTGTAGTTTCATGTTGGGTTCCTTTATGTTGTTAAGCCACACCAATGGTTTATGATCGCTTAATATTTCAAATGGCCTACCAAAAAGATATGACCTGAAATATTTTGTTGTCCAAACTATAGCTAAGAGTTCTTTTTCGATGGTAGCATAGTTTATTTCGTGTTCATTCAGTGTTCTGCTGGCATATCATACAGGCTTGTGATTCTGTGACAAAGCAGCGCCGATTGCTATATTACTAGCGTCAGTTGCTAATGAAAAGGGTTTTGAGAAATCAGGATAGATTAAAATCGGATCCGAAGTTATCAACACCTTTAACTTTTCAAATGACTCTATGTAATCTCTGCATTTGGTGTCGATTACCGCTCCTTTTTTCAATTTAAGGGTCATAGGTTTAACTACCTTGGCAAACTTAGGGATAAATTTGCAATAGAACCCACACAATCCCAAAATTTATTTTATCTGTTTAGGAGTTTTTGGTAACGGGAAATTAGTGATTGCGTTTGTTTTGTTTGGATTTGGTCGAATTCCACTAGTAGTGGCAATATGTCCTAGGAATTCTGTTTCTTTCTTCATGAACTCACATTTGTCTAACTGCAATTTTAGATTAGCGTCCCTTAATTTTCTAAATTCCTTTTTCAACGATAAAATGTGTTCCTCCAATGAAGTGGAGTAAATTATAATATCATCTAGGTATACTAAACAATCCTTGTATATTAAATCTTCTAACAAGTTGTTTATGTATCTCTGGAAAGTTGATGGTGCATTCTTAAGGCCAAAGGGCATGCGGGTATATTCGTAGTGTCCATGTTTGGTTGAAAACGCTGTCTTTGCAATAGAGTTTTCCTCCATCTGAATTTGATGGTGAATAGTGGTGAAAAAATGACATCTCCCTAATTTGTCAAGTATTTCGCCCATTCTAGGAATCGGAAACTTGTCGTTAACTGTTATTTCGATGAGATTCCTGTAGTCAACTACTACTCTAAAATTTGGTTTTCCTGAGGCATCTGCCTTTTTGGGGACTACCCAAATAGGTGAACTTGGGGGACTTGGATTTTCGGATGATCCCCTGCTCTATCATTTCTAAAATTTGTTTGTTTACCTCCTGATCGACGCTCTGGGGGTATTTGTATCGTTTTCGATAAACCGGATCTTCATGCTGGGTTTGGATAGCATGCTTAGTAGTACTAGTGAAAGTCAAATTCTCACCTTCTCTGTACTGAATGTCTCTAAATTTGTATAGGACCTTCTTCAAACATTCCATTTCCTCAACGTTAAGATGTTCGAGCTTGAATTCGTTACATTCGCGTAATTCGTTATTGATCGCGAAGTTAATTGCTTCATCGGCAATAGCTGTGGGATTGGATTGGATTACATTTTCATCCTCTACATCTTTGCTGATTTTAGGAGTGTTTTGTTTAATCTTGGTGTTAACCTCCTTTGATTTCGGACTGAGGCACTTTACTGGTGCGGTCTCGTCTTTTTTCTCCTCGTACCTGAATTTATAGGTTTTTGAGCCTAAAGTTACGGTATCCTTCTCATAATCAATCTTTGCTTTGGTATCTTCTAAATATTGACGACCTAACAGGAAATCATAATTGTGAGAAAATTTGTGCATGTAAAATTTTTGTTCGGACGGACATATAACATTGGGCTTAATCATTATACTTTTGTTCAATTTTATTGGGCCCTTTATTGTATATACCGTAAGATTTTCTTTGGTTTCCTTCAAGTTCGCAAAATTTTCTCTAATGATATTGATGGACGACCCTGTGTCGATCATACCTTTGTAAAGATTGTTCTGGTACGTGATGTTTACTTATGGACTGACTCTTCCTCTTCTCCCGTGTCCGAGGTTTCTGAGACAGCTTGATGAAAATGTACATCTACATGCATTCTGCTCTGTCCAGTATTGCTTTCTCTTTGTCTTTTTACGGGACCATTATTATTACCTGAGTTATGCGAAGTATGGGTTTATTCTGCCTACCTTGATTTAAACTATCCCTAAAATTGTGGTACACTTTCGGGTCAACAACAGGAGGGTCGCTTACATTGCGATTCTGGGGATTCTTATTCGAATTACTGGCTTGATTATTGTTATGATTAGTTGAAGAATAATAAGCACTTGTATTACGTTTGTTATTGTAATACCTTTGATTGTTACTTTGATTTTTATTTCCCTTGTTCCTGCGATTATATTCGTGAGACTTTTGTAAATAAACGTCTTCAGGATTTACATCATAAAGACCGAGTTCCATGGTGGCTTGTTTTAATTTTGGGATGGTATCTATATCCTTACGTGCCAACGACATGTAATTGTCCATTCTGTCTGTCATGTCCATTCTGTCGGGTAATTTTCTATCAATTGTGGATTGGATAGTTCTTTTCAACATTTCAGAATAGTTAATTTTATTTACAGGGTCACTTTCTAACTCTAATTTATCAAATATATTGCGATGCTACACTTCTAGCGTCTGGATGAACTTACTGATGCTTCCGGGATATGGTGTCTCTTCTAATTGCTTCACCATCGTCACATACGGCCTGTGGTCCTTGAAGGATGTAGATAGTGCTTCTCGGATTTCTATCCAGGTGGTCGCTCCTTTCTGAATAACAGCTTCCAATGGAGTATCTACTATCACTCGCTTGATAGCGCCATAAATGATGTGTCAAGCTCACATCATTGGCATCTTGTGTGGTGTATTTATTTATTTAAACAAGTGTACTGTTACCTGCAGGTCAACTTAATCTAGGGCAAAACAAAAATTCGTCATAGGGTGATACTTTTACCTATTTACAATATACAATATTTACATTATAAATTTTGCTTTTGCTTGCATTGCATCGCCCACCTTGGGAACCTTTAAGTCCCTTTTTATATCTCTATTTCGCAAGTACCAAGGGGTACACCAATTTTTCTTAGAATTTTAGCTTGGCAACCCTTATTTTGTAAATATTGCTTTTGGCTACAATACCATATATCTGGAACGCGTTCTTTCAGATAGGGCTTAGTATTTCCTTGTATATGGTCACTTTACTGTGAAAGGAAATTTGTTTTTCGGTGCGAGCATCAACGCCAACTTTCTACTCTTTGCCAGAATTGAGAGTTCACAATTGTTGTCTGTCAGGAGTCTGTCTAGTATTACGCCAAGGTATTTGTGAGACGTCTTATGCTAAATCTTAGGCTTATGTGAATATGCTAACATGCCAACTATCATTACACTCATTATATTATATTTACAGTTTAACCTGTTCCTTTATATTTACTTATGCTACTTATGTGAATATGGTGCCTATATGATATAGTCGTCCGACTTGAATAAAATTAAAGCCGAATCCTAGAATTATAAATAGTCATCTTTCAAAGCAAATTAACATCTGTTGATATGGTGTTTGTCATAATTTATGTTTAGCACTCGAGATCGAAATAAATTTCTTAAGAGTCTTATCATTGGATATAAAAATGATATTGTTAATATTTTTCTTTTTTTATTTATATATTTTTTTAAACTTTGGATTAAAATTAAATTTCAGCATATCGACTAAACGATTCGCAAAACGAAAACATTTCAAAGGCAAAATTGAATGGATCCAAGACCCTGGAATATTGGAGGATTCGTGACCCTGGAAGATTGGAGGATCGACTAGCGTATTTTGGGCCCTAAAAAGTTCGTAGCAAAACATAATTTGCTGAAAAGAGAACATTTGTCCCCATCAATAAACGAAACGCTGTGCATACGTACCGCTATTCGCACTCTGCGCCTGAAGTTTGTATTTTGTATTAATATTGATAATTTTGTGTGTGTGTTGTGCAAGAATTGTAAATCTCGAGTACATCATACACATTTGGAAATGCTGTCTATACATACATGTTTTTATCAATAAACAAAATTAATTTATTAGTTTTCCTTACATACATAATGATTATAAATGAACATTAAATTTATGACTTCTTTATTGAAAAAAAAAAATAATATAAATATGTTTGGCTAAGAAGTCGCTTCGAGGGTCGGAAAACCAATAACAAAAATTCTGTACCTGAAATAACAATAACTCTTCAAATATTCAGAGATTAATAAATCACCCACTTCAGCTGTTTGATCTGCTGACCACACATTTGTTAGGCTTTGACTCACCGGCTGTGCTCTATGTCGATGAAAACTTTTCGATAGCTTTGCGCTATTCACACATCGTGCGATTGTGAACGGGAAGTAATCACTTCTCTGCATCCAGTAATTTAATTTGCTGCAAATACCACTGCCATTGAATCCCGTTCTCTGTTTCTCATTCTCCGCTCGCTCCTCCGGTAAATCAAAATAATTTTCAAACAAATTAATCTTATACTGTTAAACTCATTTGCCTATAAAACTCTTTGTGTGTGTTCCAAATATTCATCAATGTATATTCTTTTGTGTAAACAAAATGAGAGTCTTAAAATTGCCCACAGACTTTCAGATGCCTGGTACGCAAGGCAATGTTAGTTATATAAACGATAAAAGTTTAACTTCCTGATTTGTATTCCAGAAGTGAACCACTTTTTACTATGACCATGTCTACGGCGACCATAGTCTTTATATGCGTGCTTCGATTACGTCCAAACACACCAAAACTAAAATTAAAATTGTTTTATTTTTGTTATGTCATTATATAAATAAATTTTTGTATTTGTTTTGTAATAATTAATATGATTACCTAATGCGTACTAGTCACATTGACAAAAAAACAATAAGATTCGCTGCTGCAGAGCACTAAATACTGGGCTAATATATTTGTTAATGTTTTAATTTAGCTCAAAAAATAAATATTAAAAAGAAATTACCAAAAATAATAATAACACAAACAAACAATAAAGTTGGTGTCCGCGGAGTCGATCTCACGACCATGTAGGCAATTGTAACGCTTTAAGACCAGTCTGAATTTTCCAAGGGCTCAGAGACCCATGTTTATTCCTACACAGAACTGGACTGTTGCAAGGAAGGGCAAACCCAGACTTCTTGCGTTTACTACGGTTAATACTAGCTCGGGCCAACCCAGGGTCTCAGACTATGCTACGGTTACAACAGGCAAACCAAGAAATTTTCGATAAGCTTCGGCTAATATTAACCTGGGTAAACCTAAAACTAAGATCATAATATAGTCAATGTGTAATTAAGGCAAACACAGATATTTGCGTTATACTAGGGTTATTGCTAATCCGGAAAAGCCGAGGGTCTCTTGTTAAATTACGTTCAACTCTGACACGGGAAGACCCAGTGTCGCAGATCTTATTATGGTTAAAGTTAAACTAATGTAAGATACGGGCAAACCCAGAAATCTCGTCTTAACAACGATTAGCGTTTACCAGGGCAGACCCAGAGCTTTTATACTTACCAAATGCTTCTCACATTTCGGCACTTGACTGATCACACACACACGTACGTTTTTTATTGTGATATAAAATTTTAATCTTTATTCACGTTTGATTTGTGTCTCGTCTTTAGATTTATTTATTTTCTTCCCAACAATTTCCAGTACAATGCTTGTGTTCTACTAACTGCACCAGATACCGTTTCCCGCTTTCTCTTACCCACTAAACGCTCCCTTTCTCCTTATCTTTCTGACTTCAGGATTCTTTCTTTTCTTTCACATCCGTTCCGATGCCCGATGATAAGTGTCAACTTTCCTTTTTTTCTTTGTCTATCGGCGTTGTTCCCTTTCTTCCAGTCGTGGAGGCAGAGAGCTAATCGCCTCGCTCTCCTATTCCTTGGCCGCAGCGTATTCAGTGTCTTAGCATGAGAGTGCCCTTCAAACTTCCTATTCTTTCTAGCAGCTTTCCGTCGGCGAGGCATATAGCGACTCGTTTTGGTCTCCTATTCCTCGGCCGCAGCGTTTCAGTGTCTGAGAGTGACCCTCAAGCTTTCCTCTCCTTCTCTCTTGGGGGAGTGCATCGTGGCTCCAACTGTATTTTATATGTTTTTCCTTCTTCCGTCTCGGGGCGGCTTGATGATGACGGTCATAAAATTTACTTTCTCTCTCTTGCCGTGAGAGTTCTCAGTTCTATAATTTCACTAACAGGATGGAGATTTTCCTTTCGTGGGATTAATTATCACTTAACAAATAATAGAACTATCCGATTGGCGATCGGATTAATTCTCCTTGAAGAGTAATAGAAATAAAAAAAAATGTGGCTATAAGCCTTCCTGGGATTAATTATCCTTGAATAATAATAGAAATAATAACTGATTCGTGGTTATTATTAATTATTATAGTTAGGAATAATAGAAATAAAAAAAGGCCTGTTCCGATGATCCGTGTGAAATTACCTTGGTGCGTCGACCGATACCCATAGTCGCTGGGAGGCTGGACCTACTCCAGGTAGGTTGGTAGCGAGATAAGACAGATTGAAAACCGGTATGATTTTATGTTTTTGAGGAGAGTCAACTGTTTATGAAACCAAGGACGCTTGTTTGAGATTGACGAATAGTATAACGGAACAGAGCAGTAAAAAAAGAATTCATTGCATTTTAAAAAATATCCAAATATAGACATTAGGCATTGTCTCCCTGAACAAACTAACTCTTGCCGTGTTAGAGACAAAGCAAAGATCAAGCAAGCGATCTTAAAAATTTCGTACATGGTTGACTTGGGACAGCGAAATGTCGAACACACCATTAATAATGTCATGTTGTGCTGTAGTTAAAAGAGTATTTGAGGATTCGGTAGCAGACCAAATTGCTCCAGACATGTTAAAGTCACCTAGAACTACTAAATGGTCACTATCCGAAGTCTCTTAGATAGCGGAAAGCTGGTTTCACTAAATAGGAATGTAGGAATTTGGGAATGTAGGAATGTAGCTAGCTTTAAACAAAGGAATTCAACAACAACTCAAAAACTATGGTGCACCGCGGGTTTTGGAGCTTAGGGGACTCGCTTAGGGCCATTAAGCTGAGCATCCATCATTTGTTTTACTAAAACTACTGAATAGCTCTATAAAACAGTTTCTGGTGCACCGCGGGTTTTGAAGCTTAGGGGACTCGCTTAGGGCCATTAAACTGAGCATCCATCATTTGTTTTACTAAAACTACTGAATAGCTCTATAAAACAGTTTCTGATTTGCCGTATGAAATATCTCATTTCCCTTTCAACATCATGACAAGACTCGCAGCAGTAGCGCAATCGAATGCAATTGGCGTGCACAATGTTGTTGCATCTGGAGAGAGACAAGACCAAGTAAAAAACACAAAATTGTTTTTCAAAAAGATGCCTAACAAACAAAGGCGGCACAACTAAATTGGAATTAAATACAATTAAAAAATAACAAAGAAAAGCCGCATGCATACGCGAAGTGATCGGAAACTTTAATAAATTAAAAAAGATAACGTAAATAAACCGCCGGCGATTCACAACATTTAGAGCGTAAAAATCACTGCGGTTCACTTAGAAAGAGAATAGACGATAATAGATGCTGTCTCGGAGTACTCATTCGGTACTCTCAGCCTTCCTCTGGACAATCCGTTTGTAAGCACCTGCTCTTGTATGTGGTCGTCATCCATGGAATCTGAACGAGAAGATTGCTTACGTTAACTATCGGCTCTATGATCAGACTCTCCAACCTTCTGATGAAGCTTACATTATACAATACCTATTCACAAAGGTTTTTAGTCGGTAGGACGTCGTATTCTCTTCGTCACGGAACTCCCTCAGTTCCGCGATGTTGGTGACTCTTCGTTGTCGCTCACCTGTCTTCTGGATACGGACGATGTTGGGATAGACAAACTTTAAAACCCGAAATGGCCCGTCGTATCTCGGTGCCAACTTCGAAGCGATCCCATGATCCCATTCACGCCTCCGCAGGTTTTACTGTCGCATCTGGTCGGAACTGGCTTGTTCTACGTTGACCCGGACGACTTCGAAAATCTTCATCATCTTGGCCGTCTTGTCTTCGACATCTTCGCTCTCTCCATAAGGAGGGTCATGAGGGCATAATATGAGGGAACATAATAATACATAACTTAATAAATGAGGGAACATAGAGCTGAAGCTCTTAGTGTCGGAGGTGATAGAGCAGGTAGGAGACTGTCCTAAATCAACTGTTCGGCTTGAACTGTGCGATAATCGCCTTTACCGTGCGAGTCGCCCTTCGGTAGGGCTCTCGTGGGGAGAATATGGTGACGTATATTGTATGTTTTGTATGTATATGTATATTCTTGGAACGCCTTGGAACGTAATCTTAGAACCACTGTCACATACGAAAACCTTTGGCACAGAAGTGTCTCTCTCGGTACGCATTGATTAATATTGACGTTGTACTTCTTCGAAGAGGGACGAACTTGACCTATTTCGTAAGGCCGTGGAAAACCACAAGTAGGGTGATGTTGCCCGATTTAGACTTCGGGTGTCAAATAGGAGTAGCCTAATTTTCGAGTCAGCACATGCTGGGCACATGCCCCGCCTGCCTCTGTTCGCTGATCGGACCAACATACTTTTTTACATCTCGGTTCATCCCGGGCCAGTAATACTTTGCTGACAGCCGAAGGATCGTCTTCCTGATGCCTAGATCTCCTGCTGTGGCAGCATCGTGACACTCTTCAAGCTCTCATTTCTTTTTCTGACGTGGCAAGCAGAGTTTCCAAGGTACAAAGTCCACGTCGCCTGGTTGGAACCCAATACGGCAATAGCTTTGTTCATTTTCCCATGCGTATTCTGGTGATATTTTCGGACACTCCCGTATTTCGACTCCTTTCACGCACTTTTTTGCTTCCTCTGGTCTCTGAAGTGTAGTCCGCGGTTGGCAAAATAGAGCGTTCGCCACAAAGTTTTGGCAACTTTGTCTAAATTATATTTAAGTATCTTCCCCGCACTGTCCCTCCTCCCCCGCTGTCAGTTGGTTCCGGTGAAGGTGGTGAGGATCTAGCCGTGGCTGGCTGCTATTACGTTTGAGCTGGGCGGTTGCCGCTGGCTCTCTTAGCCTTCTTATTTAGGAAGATTACGTTGGGAGTAACTGTCTCCGTTGCTAGCGGCCTTAAGGCACACTAACCAATTGTTAGTTACGGCCAATGCCGGAGTTCTATGTTGAAGCCAGTGCTTTCTTGAATATCCAAATAATAACTGAAGACAATCATTGATCCAATAATCGCCCAAGATGTGTATCGACTTATAATTACTCCTTAACAGTGTTAACAACTCTCCCCTTAGGAATATGACCGTCCTCGGTCATCTGGAATTTATCAACGGCTTGTTGGATCTCCCGTGCGTCTCGTCTCCTCCTCAGCATCATGTAGGAAGGAGTAGGAAGGAGCAGCTGATGAGAAGACTGGCTCCCACGCCGACCGCGAACCAGATGTCGGTAGTTCCTGCTGCCTTCACTTCCTCCTTAAGTCCTCGGATGACCTCCAAGTTTTGGTTGTTCATTCTTTGGAGAAGGGGCATGCTTAGCGTGGGGTCGTGGCCGATGATGTTGAGTAACGGGGATGCCGCCATGCCCGGAGTCTTTCTTATGGCTTCACATTGGTTTGAGTATTTGGTGCAATTGACGAAAGCCACTCGCTCGAACGTGATGAGGTGTGAGCCGTTGGTAACTATTTCGGGGCCGTCGTCAGGACTGACTTTAGCTGGGCACTCGTTGATTATTATTACTCCGTCGTCTACTAACGTGATGAGGCTTAGGTGGCTGGCTTGCGTCTAGCATAGTGCAAATAGACAAATAATATTACTTGCAAAAGTCTAAAACTAATAAATTTAATCTTAGTTTTAAGTCCGATGATTTCTAATCTAAATTTCATTATTAATATTTTTCCAAATGTTCTGCCTTATTATTTCACAGCTGATATATCTTATTAAAAATCTTGAATTAAAAAATATCACTACGATCAATTCATTCCTAACACACACACAAAAGGAAAGAAAGAACTACGTAAATGGATCTGCATACAAGAGTGAAATCTCTTTCTACGAAAATGTAGACATTAGTAGCGTTATTAGACATAAAGGGAGCATTTAAAATCAGAAGCTGGACTGATCTAGGGGTAGACCCACCACTTGCGAGAAAGGGTCTTTTTTCTTTTCTGTTGAAAAAAGCTTTTACAAGATTTTATGCGACAGATTCAAACGGGTGTAACTTGATAAGAAATTAAATTGTAATCTAAATATAAAAAAAAAACTGGAGAAATGCAGAGAGCAACAGAGCTGTGTATCTGCGGACCAATTGCAACTAGTTACTATTTAGGTTAAAAATTAATTTCTTGAGAAAGTTTAACAAGGCAAACTCATATGCACATCATGAACGGTAACAGGTAAATGACGATATGCAAAATGTAAACGAAAGTTTGAATAGTGGAACACCGGTATAAACTAATATTTTGGTAGGTTGTTAGTGTTTCAAAATCGGTCACACTGAAATCATATTAATCGTAATTGGTATTTGCCTATAAAATAAATTTGTGGTACGTGTAAGTATATTTCTTTAAATATTTTTAATTTTAATTGAAGCGGAAGACGTTTCAATTTGTTTTTTTTTTTAATTACTTATCAACGGATTATACATATGTTTTGCGTTTTGATTAAAAACTTGTTTTTCATGAGCTGCGAATCTTATGTATATTCGTACACCATATTTAATTAATATACATTTGCTAAATCTATTACATGTCTACATGTTACATGTCTACATGTTTTGTTATATACATATTTTTAAAAATATATTGTATTTTTTTATATAAATACGCTTATATATTTCAAATAGAAAGTGCTTGTATAAATTGCGTTTGGATTGTGTGATATTATTTAAGGTTATGTTATCTATTTTTCGTGGTTTTGAGCTTTAAGTGCATTGTTTATTGCCCCACTTAATGCATATTCAACAAATAGTTTTCTATGATTACGATATTCGACTAAATTTGTATGTGGGTGATGATTGATTAAACATCAACAGTTTTAATTGAAGTACATATGAACATATGTGTGATTGTATTTACAACTACACATATACATATATATATATATATATACATTTTGGCCAAGCTTATAAAATGTTCCATTTTCGTAATTGCACTTCCTGTGGTTGCCATTAGAATTTAAATCAAAAATATGAAACGTCTAAAAATGATCTATGTTTTTTTTCTTTGAATTTAGCGTCAACCTACAAAAATATTGAAACAAAAAAAGGCCCAAGTCAGAACATGACAGATTCGATGAAGTTTGGCCCAGAATGGTTGCGCAATATGTCAGCTGAGCATTCAGGCGGCTCCTCAAGCAATACATACAGCGTTAATGTTGCTAGCGGTGTGAATATCTCATCAACATCTGCCTCATCCTCGCGTAACTTTTTATTTCCTGAATACCGCTATGGGCGCGAAGAGATGTTGTCCCTTTTTGATCGCAATTGTTTGATACCGCACATTTTGCCTTCATTTAAAAAGTTGTTTGTGGAAAAGGTACAATATCCGTTAGCATTAACCCCAAGCTCTGAAGAGGATAATAATCCAAATCCTATAGGAAATAGCGTAAGTTATTGCATTGATTTGATGTTTAGTTACAATGTTATACATTACATCACAATGTAAATTGGCTTACAGTCGCGACCTGCTTGGTTGCAGCGATCTTCTGGTGGCTTTGGTACTTCTTCGCGTGGAACTGGACGCGGCGGAGCCGTTGATCGTGGTCGAATGAGGGGTAAATCTGTATATCATCCAATATATCAACGTTCCAGTGGTATTACCGATGAAAATTCAACAGCAACATCTGCAATGAATATTAAGGTAAATCCTTAAAAAAATCAAATGGACATTCATTTAGAAATATATTACTATTGCTATTGAATATATTGCAGCAGCCCGCGGAACGTTATTGGATTGATCGGAATGGAACTGGCGATTCTGCGATTGCTAATAACAATTCGACAACAACGAGTGGTGTCGGCTCTGGAGGAGCCGGTGGCGGTATCCTTGATTGGAGTGGTACGCCATGCTCGAGTCCGCGAAAGGAATTTGCCAGCCATCGCAATAGCAACATGGAAAACTGGCGACGAACGCGAAATGAAGATGGTTCTGGGGACGGCCCAGTAGTTGCTGGAAGTGGTTCAGATATTGCTGCAGGGTGGCGTAGCGGTGGAGGTGGGGGCGGAGCAAATACTAATAATAGTTTTGGTACAAACAGCCATCGATGGGGTAGGTTTCTTACAATAATACTAACAGTTAAAAGTCCACATTTTTAATATGCATAATTATAAAATGCGATATGAGCTATTATCTTTACCTATTGTACAGCTTTCTGATAAAAAGTACACTTGAAATTTCAGGGATTCAGTCTTTAAAAGCTAAGTTGGTTTTCTGATATCGCGCAAGTTATAAACTCGCTTTTAAAATAATAACAATCGGCAAGTGTTATTACAGTTGAAACAAATATCAATGTAACATTGATGGGATCAATATTGACGAATATTATTTAGTATTCAATTTGACTCTCGTCCTTTTTATCTTGAATTCCTTCACTGCGTATGACTTGATTTCTTGTTATAGTATACATATATATGTATATCTATGTTATAAATTAGTGCCAACTATGTTAAATATTGTTTCTCAATACCCATATCTGTCCTTTCAGGAAGATCAACAAGTTGGCGTGATGATGACTCCAATGTCGATTGTCAACAGACAAATATCATGCAACGATCCATTTCCACTGTTGGATCTGTAAACGTTGATCGTGACAGGAAGCAGTCGGGCATTGGTGGGAAGAGCTCACTATTGTGGACACCTATGGAGGCCGCCGTAAATGATGATAATTTACCTGAATGGGCAATGGAAAATCCATCCGAAGTCGGCGGTAGCTTTGATGCCAGCGGCGCTTTTCATGGGTTTGATCATGATCATAATGATCAACCAATAATCAAAAATATGTCGAGAAAAAGTAATTTAAAGGATTACGATGCTGAAATAAAATCAAAGTTGTCGAAGGATCAAAGCAGCGCAAAGGAAATCGAAAAAATTAATGAAACCGGCTCTAATGATAATAGCATAAAAAAGAAAGCGAACAACGAAACCTGTGATGTAACTCCTGTAGATCCAAAAATATTGCACGGCAATGACATTTCCGATAGAATCAAGGAAGTGGCAGTTGAAGTTGAGAAATTAATAATGGATGATGATCATAATTTAAACTCTGGTAATCAGAGATTTGCAGCTGCTGAGCTTATAATTGAATCAAATACAAATACTGAAAGTGCAACATTAGGCGAAGAATTAGCTGCCACATCTTTACATCAAAATGCTCAGTTTTCTGACCAGATTCATTTACATCATCTGCAACGACATCAGCCGTCACATTTACATCAACAACAGCAACATTTCTCGCTCCTACCTCCTGGTCCATCATTACATCAACATAATCAGTCACATTTAATGAATCCTAACCTAAATGATTTGTGGTTCTATCGCGATCCGCAAACGAACGTCCAGGGGCCATTTAGCGCCTTGGAAATGACAGAGTGGTATCGTGCAGGTTATTTTAATGAAAATTTATTTGTTCGTCGGTTTGCGGATAATCGTTTTCGTCCGTTGGGTGAACTTATTAAATTTTGTCATGGGAATATGCCATTTACTCACAGCCACTTGTTACCATCCCCGTTGGAATTGGAAATGGAAGGAAGTCAAAAACCGTTACTGGATTCAAGTCTTTGTGGTGGAAATCAGCAACAGCTAATGGAAGGGAGTCTTACTGTAAGAAATCAACAGCAGTTACTGGAAGAAGTTCTGCCTGTTGGAAATCAGCAACAGGTACTTCCAACAGCTGCCACGCTTCCCACTGTTCCACTTTCAACAACTGGCTTGCCAATACTTCCCTTGCTTCCGCGTAAACATCAAAATGATGATCCACTTAAAGCCAATGTAACAGCTGCAGCAGAATCTCTTACTTTAGCAATTAAAGGAAATGTAATGGGTAACACTACACAATTGCTATCAATGCGTTTCAAAATGCTACAGGATCAATATGTTCAGCATCAAGAGTACCAAATTCTGGCGGAATTAACAAAAAACGAATGTTTTCAACGACTTTCGGCAATAGAACGTGAAGCTATTGTACGTCGAAAAGTACAATTAATTATTTTGCCCGATTACTTAACAAGCCTGAATGCTTTAAGTAATACTTTGTCCATACTAAATCCAATGGCAGAAAGAGAGCTATATAATTTGGTGACAGATCAGAGTAAAACAGAACAACAAAACATTCAAGAACGGTCAATAGTTGGTAATAATGCGTTAGATACTAACAATTTTATATTGAATGCACAAATAATGCAACAACATCAGCAAGAGCAAGTAATAGCTCCCAAATTTGAGGAGTTGCCTTCAAGAAATGATTTAGATTTGTTAAATGAATATAATTTGAGAATGTTATTACGTGGCAACGGTCAACAACCAACAACTGCAGGAGAATCTCCTCAACAACAACTAAATTCTTTACAAAATTCGGTTGAAGAAGCACAAATTCTAACCGCTCAGAACTTAATGATACCCATGTGGCTGCCTCCTCAGTCTGTGAAGCCTCCCAACTCATCTTCACAATGGCAAAAAAGAACATTATGGGAGGCGGCAACTTTGGAAGAACAAAATCAACAGCAGCAGCAACTAATAATGCAAAAAGAGCAACAACAATCAAATAACAATTTTGTGGAAAAAAAACATACAGGAGAGAACAGAACAGAACAGACCCCCTTAGAAGAATCACCTCATGACGTTGGAACAGATGTTCACCACGAAGATGTAACTAAAGCTTTGATTACTCCGGCTAATGAGCAATATAAAACGAAGGAACATAAACAACAAACTAATAATAAACTAAATTTAAATACCAAACAACAACAAAAGCCAATTAATGATGAGGATCAACGACGACGAGAGCAAACAGAAGAAAAACGACGCCAAAAAGAGGAACGTAAGCGCCAACAAATAGAAGATGAAAAACGTCGGGCCATTCAAGAAGCCGAAGAAAGAACCCGACAAATGCAAGAGGAAAAGGAAAGGCAACAACAAATACAAGCACAACGTCGTAAGGCTTTATTAGGCACCAATAACAATGTTCATCTTCAATCATCTCCAGTTCAAGGTACGTTGTCATATTCATAGTTGCTTAAGGGGCTAAACCAGTGAAAGCGATAAAAAATGCGATTTTCGGGAATTACAAAAAAATTACACCATTGAAAAACATAAAAATGCTAACACTGCGTGGTTTTGGATAAAAAAAAATTATTTTTTGTGTAAAAAATGTGTTGTTTGTTTAATGCCAAATTGACAATTTTCAACAATCCAAAAGATCAAGTCAATTTCAATTTGAAGGTCGATCGGTTTGTCGTTGAGTTAGAATATCAGCAATTTTGAAAAAAGGCGTTTCGAGAATAACACCTTTAAAGATTTATGTCATCAGCTAGCGGTCGCTCTTTAGAACGTTCTTAAACAAATAAAGGTATGACCTTGCCCTTTTAGCAGGATAGTATAAACTGTTGAATAAGGTAAGAAAAAACAGGATTTTTTGGAAGTGTCACCCTGGTTTATAGCTACTTAAATGATGGAAAAACTGAACGAATGAGATAATATATACCCGTCTAAAAATTGTTGTTTTTTTAAATACTTCAATTCACCGTTGCTTCTTTGTTATATTAATTTTATCATCTCGCTTTTATTTCCCAGGGAATAAAATTGATTCTGCATTTAAGACCTCCGGTGACCAGCCAGAAGAGAAATCCTCTGCTCGTTTACCTGCTGCGTCCATAGCGCCTTGGTCACTCACCAAATTACCTAATGCCCACAGCATCACTGCTCCCGGTCTTGCTGAGATTCAAAAGGCAGAGCGTCGCGAGCGCCGTGCTGATCAACAGCGTCATCAGGAGCAACTCGATAAGCAATCTCGGGCCAATGCAGCAGCTCAAGCTGAAGCAAATGATGTTCTCCTTAAATGGCAATCAGTTGCACCAACTCCAATGCCAGTTATGAGTTTGGCTGAGATTCAAGCTGAAGAAGCCAAGCGATTAACGAATGATCTAAGAAGGGATATAGACCAACAGCAGCAGCATCTTGGGGTAGGATCATTACCAGGAGGAGCATCAGGAGCAACATCTGGAGCAGCATCTGGAGGAGGCACAACGATGTCAAACATTTGGGGTAATGCCAATAAAGCATGGAGCGGCGCTTCTCCACTGGCTCTTTCTGGCTCCTCTTCTGGGTTATGGGATGAAGCATTAAGCAACCATAATCAAACTTCATATTATGGAGGAGGATCTTCTACTGCTGTGTCCACTACCAAGTCCTCGGTGATTCTGCCAGCACATAATAAGTCAATCACGAACCTGTCGCCACGAAATCTACGTAAAAGTCAAACATTGCCTGCTATAAACAATACAGGAAAAGCAACAGTTAAACCAATGAATCAAACCGATAAAGCAAAAATGAAACAGAAAACACTTGCAACACCAATGGACGAAAAAGAGAAAGATAGAAAGCCGCAATTTAAGGGACAAGCAGACCCATCTATAAGTAAGGTTAATGAGTTTGAAAATGAATTTTCCAGTTGGTGTATGAAGAGCTTGGATAATATGGCCGCTAAAGTTGATGGTAAATATTATTATAATTTGTATATCCTTTCTGAGGATCTTCCATTTTAGTCAGGATATTGTTAATGTTTTGTTATGTTTTCCGAGTCAATTAAGCCATATTTGTAATATAAGCCATATTTCTCAATTTTAGAGCTATTTGAATGAAGCTTCGCAGATCTTTTATAGGAAGTATATACATACAACCACCAACCATACAGCATATAGACTTCCCATTTCATACAACGAAAATGGAACCAAAAATTGTTAGCGACAGGCCCCAGAGAGCCGTATGCGACAGGCCCCGCAGCTTCGGGAATGCTCGGCAATTTTGCTCTCTCTTTTTACGCAAAGAGAGGCGCATCTCGTAGAAGGTTGTCGTGCGCTTGACTTGGCCTTTGTATGTGTGCGTGTTCATGCATTCACATACACGGATGCATGTATGCGTGGTTATTCCATTTCGAAGTCAGCAAGATTTTGTCTTTTGCTACTTGTCGTACTTGGTACCGTAACATTATGGGCGTATTCACATTGGGTTAACGATAAAAATAATAATATGTGTTATATTATATATTTTAATATTTCAGCATACTTTTTAT
>VNJM01001848.1:0-39198 GCA_008042475.1 Drosophila kanapiae
CCGCTTCCGTTTTTTGAACGGACCGCTGGAAGTAGCGGTCGTCCGTGATGGGAAAGAAGTCGGCATACCGGACCGTCGTTTTGGGTAGCACATGTTCCCGATCCCTGTACCGCTCCAGCGCGATGTGTTTGGCAAAGCGGGTAAGCAGGGTGCCGGTCTCATCGTAGTTTACTCGCAACACATCCCTAGGCGTGAAGGAGGCGTAGCATCTTAGTGGACTGCTGCCGGTGGAGACTCCCGCGAAGCGTCGGAGCAAGGCGTACATCTTCGATGCACTCTTGATGAATTTATGTAATGAATTTACAAAGAAAACGTGCACATCCAGACCGCAACCGAAACATACGTTCAAAAGTGGCTACTTTCCAACACTTTACAAATTCCTTTTTAAAATTAAGTGTTGTATAAAATTTCCCAAATAACAAATTCTTTTTTTTATATACGGGTAAGATATTTTTAATAAGTTTATTTATATGAAAATGTTAAAGAAATGAAAATAATTAATTTAAAAAACTTAAATGGAAAAATTCCCAAATTTTCCACATGTTTATTTACCAACACTGGTCAAACACCTGTTTTGGTAGACTGGTAGCCAAACATGAAGAAAGCGGCGGGATTTGTTATATTTCGTCGCCTATGCGGGGAAATACAATACTTATTGCTAAAGGCTTCCTATGGCGACTTTCACTGGAGCTCCCCCAAGGGTCATGTTGACCCAGGCGAAGATGACTTTACCACTGCGCTTCGGGAGACCAAGGAGGAAGCCGGGCAAGTGCCTAATTATTTCTTATTATACAGAATACTAATTCTAAGAGTACACACACAGTTACGATGAGAAGGATCTGATCATATACAAGGACACGCCGCTAGAGCTGAACTATCAGGTGAAAGGTAAACCGAAGATCGTCATATACTGGCTGGCAGAACTGCGTAATCCTTGTAAAGAACCCATTCTCTCCGAAGAGCACACCGCCCTCAAGTGGCTACCCAAGGAGGCGGCCAAGGAGTGTGTGGGCTTTAAGGACAACCAAGTGATGATCGACCGGTTTCACGATATGATTTTAAAGCAGGACAAATCGGAGTAGATTAAAAACACGAACACAAATTATCATTGTAATAGTGTTGTGTAATACTAAATCAGAAATAAATAAATACCAGAGGAAATTCCAAGGCAAATACCACACTTATGTCAGCCAGCCTCAGCAAGCTGTACAACACTGTTTTCAAGGCATCTGCGAAAATTGTACATAAGTTGTATTCACTTTGATTGATTTGTTGTGGCGACCGTTTCGGGTAACCCATGGGCTCACGTTCACGTACACCCAGCCCGTCGGGCAAGCGTCGCCATCACAAAAGCAAGCACAAAAAACGCAGTAAGTCTCACCACGACCACGAGCGCAGCAGCACCCGAGCGGATAGAGACAAATCCTCGGAGGTAAACCACCATGGACGGCGTGAACGCGACCGGGAGCGGGACAGGGAGCGCGACAGACACCGCGTCGAGCGTCACACGGAGCGCGATTACCGCCACTCTCCGTCGATGGTCAAATCCCGGAAGCGTTCCAGCTCGTCCAGCAGTGATAGCCAGTACTCGGAGCTCGAGTCCCAGCGCAGCAGACACAAGCGCAGCCGCTTCAAGAAGCTGGATGAGGTGAGCAGTAGTGGAGGGCATAATCTTCAGAAAACATTCCATTAATCTCGATTATTTGCTTGCAGCAAAACCAGCTGCAGGTCGAACGCTTGGCCGAAATGGAGCGGCAGCGTCGGGCCAAAGAACTCGAGCAGAAGACCATAGAGGAGGAGGCTGCCAAGCGCATCGAGATGCTAGTTAAGAAGCGCGTCGAAGAGGAGCTGGAGAAGCGTCGCGATGAAATAGAGCTGGAGGTCAACCGACGCGTTGAGACCGCCAAGGCCGAGATGGAGCGCGAAATGATGCTGGAGCTGGAGCGGAGGCGCGAGCAGATACGCGAAGAAGAACGCCGGCGCGAGGTAGGTGCTCGTATTCAGATACCGCTGGACGACTGCTGCTATTCACTGTCAGAAAAAAAAAACCCGTACACAATGCCACAATTACCTACGTACACTCGAACAAACCCGCAAAAAACAGCAGTTGAAACAGTCGTCTTCACCACATGGCGCGCAACCGCAACGGCGATTTCGCTTCCCTCCTCAGCTCAGTGGGCCTTTGTATTCATCCTAGCACATCCATGCAAATGGCATCCTTTCCCTAGTCTGCTTGCCTAACCCTAATCGTATATCTAGCGCCCAGTAACCGGCTCCAACACTAACCAAACAGTCAAGCCTTTTCAGAGCCCCTCGAGCGCAAACAATGAGCCAGGACGGGAGCGTGCGCCGCGGCTGGTTCCGCCATCGCTCTCTCTCTCTATCTCTCTCTCCCCCTCTCTATATTCTGCCAATAATTTTGTAATTTTTATTTTTCCTATCAACAAAAAGAAAAAAAAAAAAGCCAAAATGACGACATTGCCAAGTTGCCGCATGTGTCACTGTTTTGATGGCCATGAATGACCCATTTCGCATACTCTTAGCTTCATCTTTTCTGTTCGTTTCTACCCACATACTGTTATCATTTCAAATTTTTTGGTATTGGTTCTGTAACTGGTTCGTTGTCGTGTTGATATTGCGCGCAAAACACTCCGCTTCCGAACGTGCTGATCATGTCCTGCTAAGCGCTCGCGCCGGAAGTAATGCGAGCCTGCTGCGAGGCGACGTTCGGTCCATGGACGGTCACCCTCCTACTCCACACCCACACCCAGAAAGAAAGAAAAAAAAAAACAAAACCAGCCTCAGTTAGTCGGGGTAGTTAGGCGCGGGAGATGGGCGGGGCCGGCCGATTTTAGACACAACCTACTGTTCGCTGCATGCAAAGCAATTCGAAAAGCAAAAAGCCAAAGAGACGGGTGAGTTTCCAACGCCAGCGATGTGATAATCTGAGCCAGCGCAGCTTGAAGGATAATGGACGCCAAAAAGAGACCCAAACCAAACATAATTACTCCCCCAACCCAACCCCCAAAGAATAGAGAAATCGTGTCTGTAAGGATGCCCCGATGCCAGTCAATTCTTTGTGTGTCTGAGCTCTTTTTTGTTTACGTCTGGAATAGCAAAATATGCATCACAAAAAATAAAAGAAAAACAAAACAATCTCAACTCAAATCGAAAACCTGCAAAAATTCTTTATAAAATTAACACAAATTTAGCCTTTGTACTGGAATAATGACCTCTATTTAAATAGTAAGTAGCAAAAATTAAAAAAAAAAAAAAATACAAAAACAAAAAAAAAAAATCAATTGAAGACCAATCATTTAGCAAATACTAGTACATGTTTTTATGTTGTGTGCTCCTACATATATTGTAATAAACCTAAGAGAACAAAACCTACTTTAAACATTCTTATATTTAGACACTACTACTATATGTTTATACTTTCTACCTTAAAGTTTTCTTTGTAACGTATTGTTAAACATAAAACTAGATTCTAACTGCCTTTGCAGCTCATCAAGCTCGAAAATAAAAAAAAGAACAACTGCAACCACATGTGTGCGTCGAATCCGGCGCACCGTTTGCATCGCTGATGTCAAGAGACTGTTTATTTATAATAATATATATATATATATCCATAGTTATAAGCTTCAGGCCAAGCCGTTGATTTTTGTTATTAATCGTCATTCTGTTTGGGTTTTATAGGAGGATGAGAAACAGAAACGCGAAGAGCTCGAAGAGATTCTGGCCGAAAACAATCGGAAAATCGAAGAAGCTCAAAGAAAACTGGTAAGACCAGCGCTAGCTACATATGTGCTCTCTCTCAAATTGCATTTAAATCGAAATTTTACAGGCCGAAGAACGGTTAGCTATCATTGAGGAGCAACGCCTTATGGACGAGGAGCGGCAACGCATGCGCAAGGAGCAGGAGAAGCGAGTTAAGGAGGAGCAGAAGGTCATACTAGGCAAAAATAATTCCAGGCCTAAGCTGTCCTTCTCCCTCAAGCCGGGAGCATTATGAGAGGCCTTCTCAATCCCATCTTGTTAATTGCTTTTGCTTTTTTATACCTCACAGGCGGCCATTAATTGCCTGCACCTAAGATCATCGGCTCGCTTGCATTCTTGTTGTCATTGTGTTGTGTATTATTTTTATTATATTTTTTTTTAAGAAGGAACGAACGATAATGTTAGGTGCAGGCCATGCGAAGCCCAAATAGAATCACCCTTTTCGAAATTGCCAATAATTGAACATGTATTCTATACGGCTCTATATAGTACAATATGCTAGAGATTTACTTAACCTTTTCTACATAAACAATTCATATGTGAGACAAATGATTATATGTAGTGCGTCGTACTCTGTTGACACAACTGAAAGATTATTGAGAAACCAAAAAAAAAAAAGAAAAGAAGGAGATGTCAGTGAAAAAACATATGTAATCTATTTGCAAATTTTTGATATTTCAAAAAAAAAAAACATACATATAACGCAAACTGAAATCAATAATAAAAACTTTAGTAATGCAAAGATTGGGGTTTTATTGGTTCTCTAAAAGGTGGTAACAAAAAATAAAATGGGATAGGAGACAGAGTGCAACTTCCAGAGCTAACAAATACGAATACCAAGAGAATTGTTTTTGATAATATTATGCGCTATTCTTCGTAATTTATTGGATTGAAATGATACACAAGCTATTCTCGTTTTCATTTATAATACATTTCTTTATTAACCTTCATAGTATGGCTTGTAGTATGAACTTACAAAGCTGATAAATACTGTCGCATTTTAGCGTTTCATCGTCAACAAACTTACGCCTGATCGAGCCGTAAAAAGTGTAATTTTCAAAATGACATTTTATGAAACAAAAAAGGTCGGTAAGGGTAAAATACAAACAGCAAATATACCATTCTCTGAAGGCAGTCCAGACAGGAATTCACAACCAAATCAAAATGCTAGCCAGCAAGGAATGATTTTAGAAGAATAAGATTAGATCCAAAAAATGCTGGACAAAGTAGGACATAAGGTGATCATCAAAAGCAAACAGGACCTCAGAAGGATGTCTATACTATTTACTTTTTGAGCACGCAATCAATCAGGGGTTAGTTTATTGATACTTTTCGAAATATTCATTCCAGAGCATTAAGCACCATTTACCGGTAACTTCACTTAGCATATTTGACAGATATTGCCAAAACATACGTGCTTTTCCAGCTCCTGTCCCAGCCTTTCCTCCTACGAACCATGCCTTTAGTATCGGACACGATCTAAGCGTGTGTACATGTCGCTAAGTAGACACAACTTATTATTTATAGAGACTACCTAAATTTTTATGTCTTGTTTGCTGATTGGGTTGGGCGATGGTGGAAGGTGGACAAGCGAACGACAGGCGGCACGCCTGCAAGGAGAAGTGGCGGCGCTGGAGGAACCGATCTGTCCAAATGCGTGAGCAGGCGGCGGCCGATGCCAAATTGGTCCACGACCACTCAGAGTCACAGTCAGAGACCACCACCGCCAGTCCGCACTACAAATCTTGTTCTAAACGAAATGGTGGCGCAAGATTCGAGTACGCATACGCAGACGCACTGAACCACTCAAACTCTCGGCTCCACCTGACCCCCACACCACTGATCTGCGTAGCCGGCTTATTACTTCATATCGAATTCGGCAACGAGTTTGGAACGGGGACTCCACCAAGCCGGCCTTTGTCGCATTGATTTGTGTGCAGAGCACATGCGTGAAAGGCGAAGGCGATGGCGGTGGCACCGCCACTTGACCAGACCCAGTCCCAGACCCAGATCCAGATCCAGCTGCGATCTTGGGCGGCACACGAGCGGATGTTGCAATTTGATTAATTAATTAAGTGGAAAATCGGCAAAGCTCTTAACGGCATTTCTCGATCGAGCGATCTGCGAATGTCAACGTGCAATTTGTTTGATGTGACGGCGATAAGCGAACACTCCTGCTCTTAGTACCGTCCAATATGTCAGCCTACTTGTCTGGGAGCTCATTGGAGTTTAATTCGGAGTTCAGAAGGAAGGAAGGGTTCGGATAAAAGCCAACTAAAGACAATGGAGAACATGAAACAACCTAAGCTTTAGAAATTGAGAAATGACTGCAAATCCTTAAGGACTTGTTTTTTATTTATAAATCTTTAAGTTGTGACTGTAGGACTGCCTATAAATTGTTAATATTCAAAGCTAATAGGCAGCCATCAATAATATTTAAGTACCTTAGCAGTTCCCTTGAGACAAGCTAATCTCCCACCGAAAACTTTCACTTGACTTTGGCCCACTATCAAGGCTCGAACAATTGCCAGCCCATAGGAACCACTTGACAATCCAGAGGCAGAGACAATCCATAGACTACGTACATTGTGGCCCAAAGTGGAGCAGTGTAAATGTTTTATTACCAGATCACAACATATGCCGAAAAAAAATGAAATAAAAAAAATATAATAAGAGTTTTGCATTAGCCGGATTCCGGTTCGTTGGGCGATCGGAGATCGGTTTTTTTTGGGAGTGTGCTGCTTTTTGGGGGTTCGATGTGGGTTACGGAGTGTGTGCTGCGTGTGGGGATGGAGATGAAGGTGGAGCTGGAGGGGCCGGGCCAGAGAGCAGAGCATTGACTATAAAAGTTGCGATCGCGACACTTGGAGACATAGTTCAGTGCAGGAGCCGCAGCAGCCATCAAGTCAGCCAAATCTAAAACCAGCGTCAAGCCAAGTTTAAGCCAAAATGTTTGCTGTAAGTGCAAAGGATAAATCGTAGTAGAATTCGCAAGGATAATGCCTAAATTCAAGTTCTGGAAAAACAGAAAAGTTAAGAGAATAATTCTATTTTAAATCGAATTCCAGCTCCTTTCTTTGTTCATCCTGGGCGTTGGAGCCGCCGCCGCCATCGAGCTGCCCCTCTACCACCAGCCGGCTCTGGTGAAGCCCCTGCTGAAGACCATTGAGGTGGAGGCACCCGCCCACTATGACTTCAGCTACTCGGTGCACGACGAGCACACCGGTGACATCAAGAGCCAGACGGAGTCGCGCAAGGGCGACCAGGTACAGGGCCAGTACACGCTGATCGACGCCGATGGATACCTGCGTACCGTCGACTACACCTCGGACGCGCACAATGGCTTCAACGCGGTGGTGCGTCGTGATCCTTTGGGTCACAAGGTGATCAAGGCTGCGCCCATTGCCAAGATTCTGGCTCCTGCTCCCCTGCCGCTGGCCTATGCGGCTCCCAAGCTTCTGGCCCCAGCCAAGCTGCCCCTCAGCCTGTACCACTAAGTGGGGGCACTTAAGTGGGAGACCGGCAGAGAGAGAGATTGCAAACACTGACTTCATCGCATCGACGACGACCCATCCGCATCCGCATCCGCACCTGTATCTGTATCTGTATCTGAACTATGGCCTAACTATCCAGACACCTCGTATCGTACCTATCTTCCGTTAATCTGTCTTCCTTTCCTTATACTCTGATATCTCCACTAAGACTCTTCGGTCCTTGGAAGTCGACACCGCCATAACACGAAGTCCAAGGGCCACTATCTCATCTATGTAATACTATGTGTAAATAGAAGGCAATAAATGCATTATTAGAAAACATTTTATGGTGTTTTTTTCGTTTTATTAGACACCAGAGGTTGATTATCTTGCCTTAATCTTCTCAGCTTTTTATTACCGAGTTATCAATAGGAAAGACCAATTTGATTATTACTTAAACACTTACTTATATAGGGAGAGGTTTTTAAGCTGAGAATTTAGTTGGAACATGAGCGAAAAAGTTCAAATAGCGATATGATAACTCCTTGTGATGAGACTTAATTAAAACCAATGCAAAAGTTAAATAGATACAGAAATAAATTACATTGGAATTAGCGGGTTGAATAGGACAGCGAAAGAACGAAAAAAGTGCCCAATTGTTTGTGTATACCGTAGTCCTAACCTAAGTATCAGGCTCACACAAATCCCTAAACCAATTGTGATGCATGTTCATAGGCGTGTGCACCTCTGCTGTAAAGTCAGATTAGGTTAAATCACAATCCTTTTAGTTACTGATCTTTTAACTAAACAGCCTTTGGATTTATTCTACAAAAATACATCCTCCATTACAGCTTAAGATTAAAGAAGAGAAATCACGAGTCCGGGGTCAGCTGGGAGTATCCTTTGTCCTGGCTCCGGCGAAGCCATGTCAATAGCGAGAAAGCGGCTCCCGACGAACCTGGGCATTGAAACCCAACAGCGGATCGGCGGTGTAGTCCACGATGCGACGATGGCCATCCGGCTCGATGAGAGAGTAGCGACCCGTCACGTAATTTCCTCGACGGTGCTCGAACTGATCCTTCACATCGCCGGTATGACTGTCGTGGACCGAGTAATGGAACTCATACTGAGCAGGACCAGTGATTAGTTCGTCGGGATGGCTGGAGATAATTCCAGACTGGACAGCGACAAGGGCGCCCAGAAACAGGCACAAAAGGAGGCTGGAATACTAGACCAGAGTTGGTTTGAGGCATCTGATCTTTATCCTTAGATGTCTTCGCTTACCGAGACACTCATGGTGGCGAAGATGTGGTGTTAGAGGTGCAATTGTTGCAACTGATGACTAAGAGCTAGATTCAACCTCTTTTATATATCGATGCTCGTGGCCCATTGTCGCAGTGGCCAAGTTATGGGAGCTGAAATCAGATACGCCCCGCACCGGCACAGCCCAGGCTTATGCAATGCCATGGGGGAAATGAAAATGAAACCAAAGCGCTGCACTTGCCGCCGCCGACGATTATTGCACTCGATTCAAAACTCACTCGTATTATATTATCGTATTGTAGCTTAGTTTACACACCCTACACTCGAGGCGAGGCTCGAATTCATAGGCTATATATTTTACACAATAGAGTCTAGCTTAGTTGTATCACAGCAATAACATTAATATCGAGAGGCTAGACTAACTCTATACAGCGCGCCGACCATTCGATGATGCCATGGCTCGATGGCTTCGTGATTTGGATTTCAGATTCAGGATTCAGTTCGGGAATACGCAGGACAACAGGCACGTGAATTCACACTTCAATCTGTTTTCAGGTACAACGGCATTTCGCAGGTCGATCGTCTCCTCAGAACTTATTCTCTAGCAGCGATCCTGGGAATGGGATAGTGGATGGGGAAAAGTGTAAGCTCCGGGCCAGTTACTTCCAAGCGGTGCTCTTCGAATTTACGCTACCAAATACTAGTTCCAATGGGGTTTTAACTACTGTGAGTGTTCGACTTCTACGCTTGCTGAGGACCCAAACCCACAACCAAGTTACCATTCTCGGCCACCATCCAAGCGGTTAGCTTCTCGTCCTCCGTCTTGTTGGTCTCATCCCATGGGAAACTGGCTGCCGCAGCGGCCTTCTCCTTTTGTGTGTTTTGAACTCTGAAATAGTGTTATTTAATTATTTTATATCTCTCAAAACAACTATGTTGCTACGAAGAATATCTTGTTTAAAAGAAAAACATCAATTTCTAAACAAAATAGCAAGATATTGATCGTATAAAAGTTACAAAAGATGTATTTTAGCTTAGGGAAATAAAAGCTAGAATAATGATAAACAAATTTATAAAATAATCTACACAGCGTTCACAGAAAGAGGCAAATAAAGAGTGCTTGACTAAAGAGGGAGAATGTTTTACAGGTTATCTGTTTAAGACAAAATAAGCCTGCAAGTTATCCCCCATATACAATGATGATATGATAGTTACAATAATTCTAGTCACTACTGCAGGGTTGCTCAGACAACGCTCCCGAGCTGGCGACGCTCGGGCTCACTGGTGGAGCACCCCTGCTCTACTGCTACTCAACATATTTACAGCTCAATGGCGAATGCTGGTTTTTACCTTATGGGCCAAAAGCGACATTCTTCATCATTTGAGGGGGAGGACGAGGTGGAGTTATCACTTGGGCACCCACACAAAGTGTTCAATGTTCAATGACAAGCAAAACGAAAACACACACAAAACGATGACAGAGACAACGAGAAATAGAGACAGAGATAGAGAGGGAGAGAGAAGAGAGACAGAGTACAATGTAGAGCGAGACAGGACGGCGGGATGAGCATGAGCATGATGCAAATAAGCGCAGGACGAGGACAAGAACAAGGTCTACGATCATGCAGGCCAGCGAGGATGTCCGCCCAGCCCCACTTACAGCGAGTCCGCGTGGCTACCGTTGTTCACCTCCAGGCTGCTCTGGGTGGCCTTCTTTCGCAGTCCCGGCCTGGGCAGGTAACTCTCCCCGAACAGATCGCGCTCCCGCAGGCCGCCCGTCAATGTCTGGCCGCTCTTCGCCTGCTGCGTGGGTGGCACCGTGTGCGGGTATTTGCCATCGCTGTCTGAGTCCATGGACAGTTGCCCGAACAGATCCTCCAGGAGAATGTTGGCCTTGGCGTTGCGCTGCCGCTTGGCGGAGGTCTTCAGCTTGGAGCTGCGCGGGGTAGAGACGGAAAGAGATCGGGGGTGAGGTGAGGAAGGAATCGCACTCGGGTGCAGCGACAGACAACAGTGCAGTGCCAGGAGTGCACACACTCAGAGAAAAATGTACCACCACTTAATAGTCCCTTTCCCTTCCCTTAACTCACCCAAGTATTTGATCCAGATCGTCGGACTTTAAGGGTCCAATCTTGGAGTCCTGGACCGGTGCTCGGGATCTGCCCGAGAGTCGCATGGGCGGTGCACCGACCTCCTGCTGCAGCTGCAGTTGCGGTTGACGCACAATGATGCTCGGCGGAGCCTGGCTGGCACTGACCTTGGAGAACACGTTGTAGACCTTAGCCTCGGGGGCCAGAAGCGAAGGCCTGGCCACCGGCACATAGTAACCTCCGTTGGGGGCGCCCACCACCATCTTGGCATTGTTCTTGGCATTCATGTTGGCCGTATCGTAGCTGAGGTGGCTCCCGTTTACATAGATGGCGCCGGCATTCCGGGACGACGTTGTGCTAAAGGAGACGTTCGGATGGTGCAGCTGCTGGTGGTGCTGGCTGCCTGCCGGCAGTCCGAAGAGCTGTGAGATGTTGCGATTTAAGTAGATGTCGTTTATCGACTCGCCTCCGTTTTGCACCTGGACCCCGTCCGCTGTGGCGCCACCGAGACTTGAGGAGTCCGCCAGGGAGCCGGCACCCATTTCGTGGCTGGTCAGGAAGCTCAGTTTCGGTTGGTACTTCCTCGGCATTCCCCCATTCTTCGCTGTCGCCTTGTTATTGCTCAGATTGCTGTTCTTGCCGAGATTGGAGTTGCTATTGCTGTTGTTGTTGTTGTTGTTGCTGTGGTGAAGCATCTCGGTGACGGCTTGAAGCTTCTCCTGCACCGGAAGCACATTGTTCGAGACGGCCTGCACCTGCTGATGGCCATTGGACATGGTAGCGTACTTGGAGTTTAGACGCACATTCGCCTTGGTGGCGGCGTTGGGCGAGATTCGCTTGAGGGCATGGAAATATGGATATTTGAGGCTCTGCTGGGCCGTTGGCCGCTTGTCCGGATCGTAGGCCAGCATATCCTCCAGCAGATCGAGTCCGTTTTGGCTGCAGCGACTGACGACGCTGCTCAGTGGCACTTTGATGCAGTCCGGGTAGCGGAAGTGGATCATGGCCGCCAGGCGATATCCGTCGGGCCAATCATTCTGTGGATAAACCCAAGATTAATAATATTTAAGGAAATCTTTAGATATATTACCTTTTCTGGCGTGCCCAGCACTGAGCAAATCTTGAATAGCTGATCCACCTCACTGCTGCCCGGAAAGAGAGGTCGGAAGGTGTACAGCTCGGCCATGATGCAGCCCATGGCCCACAGATCGATGGTGCTGCCATAGTTTGTGGAGTGCAGGAGCACCTCCGGCGCCCGGTACCAACGCGTGGAGACATAGTCCGTGAACGGTGGTCGCGATCGGATCTCTCTGGCCAGGCCAAAGTCGGCTATCTTGATGAGCTCCGGACCGGAGCACAGAAGGTTCTCCGGCTTTAGATCGCGATGGAAGAAGCCGTGACGATGCATGAAGGCCAGGCCAGTCAGTACCTGCAAGTAATAGTAGAACTATAGAGCATTCCAATAAGACTACGAGATGTTAGCTCACCTGAAAGAGAATGCTCTTCAGCTCCGGCTCCGGCAGGTGCGTGTCCCGATCCTTGATCATCTGGTAGAGGTTCTCCTTCATATACTCGAATACAAAATACAGGGTGTCGTTCTCCCTGATCACCTCCTTCAGCTTGACGATGTTCGGGTGCGACAGTTTCTTCAAGGACTGGAGAAGGATAAGGATGCAAAGATTATAGAGGAAGTGCAGGGAAAGCAGCTGGTGTAGAACCCACCTTGACCTCTCGCAGATTCATGGCCTCCTCCCAGGAGTAGTACTTGCGCTTCATGCGCTTGATGGCCACCTTCTCGCCGGTGTCCTTGCGTTGGCCCAGGACCACTGTGCCGTAGGTTCCATCGCCCAGCTGGGTCAGCGTGTTGTAGCGGTTCATGCTTAGGCTGACGGGCAGGTTAGCTCTTCGCACATTCTTTGGATGCAACTGCAGGAAAACAGAAAACGAGGACACCGAGGGGGTCACTTAAAAGGTCTTCAATAACTTATGAGTCCCGCCCCGCATGGTTGCGGACGTCAAAGGAATCACCGCTAAATTAAATGACTTGACACAAGCCTCGAATGGAATCGAGTCCCACCTGGATCGTTCGTGAACATCTTTACTTTGGGCTGCCAAACCAAATTCAAATCAATATATCGATTAAGGGGCAGCCGGCTGAGAACTTGACCAAATTGATTTAACCCAAAAACGAATTTCCCCATCAGGGTCACAGACATAGTCCGGAAATTAAGAAAGGGGAGCAGCTCCCATGAGCATTATTTGTGATGGTCCTAACTTGATGACATTAGTTAACTATTATGAGAGAGTGGTTAATTCAATGTTATATTGTGTCGGCCCTTAAATACTACGTAACGTTAACGAGCACACGACGCTATACACAAACAATTTTGAACTTTTCTATGCCTATCAGACCGTGGAATCCAAAACAATTTCATTGCGATCTTTTAGCCGCTAATCTTAATTTAATCACACTGGAACGCTGTTTCGGAAATTTTAAATCGATTTGTCAAAGGGGGGGCAAAAATATATGGAAAATTTCTACAAACAAAACACGTGATATAATCAGAAACTGATTTAAAAGCTGGGGTGTTGCGTTGTTAAATGTTATTTCAAATTAGACCGTCAAGAGGAAGGGAAGCCACACAGTTAACAAGCTAAATGGGTCTGAAGTTCGCAATTTTGGTAATTTTAGCAAATGCAAATACGGGAAAATATTCCTTTGGACTTGGGAAGTGAGTAACCCGGGCGTCTATTAAACTAATAAACTAACAATGGAGTAGGTTTCGTTTATTTTTTTTGGGGAATATGCATTGTCATAAGGCAAACATGAGCAACCCTGTATTAAATAAACAAGTCATCTAAAAAGGAGTATATCCTTGTTTTTATTCTTATTGGTTACTGGAGGGGAGAACTATAAGTTGAACTTTAAAGCATGCAGCATAGGTTTGAATGTAAACACTCTTCCTAACTATATAATGTAATCAAATAATCCCCTATTTTATACGTATAACCAATGGTAAGATATCATTACCTAATATTCCATAATTATAGGCATTCTTGTCTTTTATTTAATTCCGGATTTGGTTACGTGTAATTTACTACTTAATTCGGGCACATGTTAGTTTATGTATAACCAATGGCATGACAGATATATTTTTTCTTACCACTGGTTATATTTACAATTACAATTATAAGACTAAGAAACTGATTTAAAAGCTGAAATGTGGCGGTGTATAATGTTATTTAAAATCACACCGTCAAATTGGAAATGTAACACGAAATATTGATAATACAATTTAAATGGAACTCTCTATAAAAAACCTTTAATTACCCAAAGACTCTTCTTTGGAATAACAATAATTTCGGGATGCTACCTTCATGTTTTGTTTATTTATTATATCAACCCCTTTGGCCTAGGCCGTTCCACCCTCAAATACATGGGAAACAGACACTTTTTTGGCTTCACGATTAATTAATATGTTATTAAAACTTTGGAACTGAAGAAATGGAAATTAAGTAGAGGTCAGCTAGGGGGCACCTATGCAAACACCGCACATAATCGAAAATCAATAAGTTTAAATCGTTTTTTTCAGCGTTGCAAATGGACAATCAATGAAACCGTTAAAGATCAAACTCATCAGATTGAACACCACTATATCACCTGTCAGGATTATCCTATAAATGAACACTTCGAAACGGACTTTGCAAGGCGATGTGCTCAAGTGTCGTAATGGGTTCTTGTGGTCACTCGGCGAATTCAGTTCCTTGGGCGATAATTTATTCATTATATGCGAGGCGAGGAGAACCTTTCCCACCTTCGATATATGTATAAACTTTTGGGGGTATAGGAGGCACATATATGCATACACATCTGATTGTTTTGGTTCACATTTCGGCCTGGCTCTTACTCCGAATCCTGCGTCACAGCCTTGAACCCCCCACACATTTGTTGACTCACTTAAACTTTGGGCACGCACATCCATCCGATGGCTAATCGGACATAACTACAAACATACACTATATATCCGAAATACGCGACTTTTCGCACCGTGTACCAGCAAATAAACAAACTTAAATGTTCGGGGTCACTTTATCGATTGAACGAGGGTTGTCACAAAGACCTCTCGGACTCTTCCCAATCTCGGTACCAACTGGCCCTAGCAGGAGGAGCACAAGCCCATATCAGGCGTACCTTAATCGCAATTGCATTTAAATTAAAGAGATCTCTTGATCTAATCCGTTGTTAGTGCCGTGTATTAACAGCGATTTATGGCTGCTCCCTATGCGGATATCCTTCGCGGACAGGAGTTGATTTGATAAGCAAACACTAACAACTGCCAGGCCCGATATCCACAACAACGCGACGACCCAAGCAACCGCAACCCTAAGTAGACCACCACCACCACCCCTGGGGGAACCAGGAGAGCGAACAATACAGAGCCGAAGAGCAGCGAGCAGCCGGCTGCCTGGGTCTCCAGTTACACCTGCCACCCGAAGACTTTGTGGGGTGCAAAAGCCGAGCCATGGTTACTAGGCAGGGCCCCGTTGTTTGGGTTGCCCTTGGCAACCGGGTTTCGTGGCCATTCGCCGAGTTTCGGCTACTTGCCACATGTCCTGGCAGAGCCAACCAAAATGGACGAGCCGGTCAGCAAAAAGCCAAGTGACGATGCGGCAGAGGCGACGGAGGAGATTGAGGAAGAGGCAGAGTCAGAGGAGCCGCTGAGGGCCTTCTTAGACGAGGTGAACTGCCCGGAGCCGGGCATCATAGATCGCCGCATGATCGAAGCCGCCTATCTGGAGGAGGGGCAAAAGGGCGAGGCGAGACGCCTCCACCAGCTGGAACCGGTGGTCTACGAACGCATTCGCACCATGCGGCTGGAGTTTAAGAGTAAGCACAACGCAGCTCCCAAAGGTGTCACAAACTATGTTTTCGTCTTGCAGACATACTGCGGATTGACCATCTCTGGATGATGCCCAATCTAACCACGCTCTGCTTGAACTGCAACAAGATCGAGGTCATCGAGCACCTGGCTATGCTAACTGCTCTTAAGGATCTCAATCTTAGCTTTAATTATATCACGCGAATCGAGAACCTGGACACGCTGGTCAACCTGGAGAAGCTGTCGCTCTTTAGCAATCGCATCCAGAAGATTGAGAACCTGCAGACTTTGGAGAAATTGGTCATCCTCAGCATTGGCAACAACCAAATCAACACCGTGGAAGGGGTGAGATTTCTTTATCCTTTTTGGGAAACTATTAATATTATATTTAAGTGCCTTACGATATTGCTTAACCCAGATCGAACGCTTGCGCTTCGTGGCCAGCTTGAGAGTGCTTAATTTGGAGGGCAATCCCATTGCCAAGATGCCGGACTTCCCCTTGTCCCTATATGTGACTGCCATCCTGCCTCAGTTGAACTACTACGAATATGTTTTCATCAAGGCGGAGACCCGCGAGGAGGCCCAGAAGCGTTTCTAGTAAGGACACCTGCGTATCTAGGATTTTCCATTATAAAAAGAATTAACCCAACCCCACAGCCGCGAACTGCGCGAGATCGAGGACAAACAGGAGCGCGAGATCCAGGGCTTGGCCACAGAGGAGCGAGAAATGGCCGAGGCGGAACGTTTAGCCTCCAGCTTTGTGGAACACCTAGATGGTCACCAGCTATACGAGTCCTTGTGGCGTGACGACGACAACGGGCGCATTCTGATGTTGGTTGGAACGCCAGCGCAGGAACTGGCTGAGGAGTATACCAAGGATGTTCACGAGCTGACCCAGCAAATCTATCGCCTTGGCCTGGAGCGCTTCGGGGAGCGTGATGCGGAGATCCGGGACTTTAATGCCAATCTGTACGAAGGCCAGGAGGAGCTACAGTCACAGGGACAAACACAAATCGAGGAGTTTCTCCAATATAAGGAACGAACCTTTGATGAGATGAGGTTAAAGTGGCGAGATCTGGACCAACGCGATGATGATTTGGAAGAGATGTCAGCTCAATTGGATGCCATTACTGGCCAGTTTGAGGATGCTTTAAACGAGATGTGGCAGAGCCTAATGGCTCAAGAGCTACATCTGCACGAGGCCGTCGAGGTGGGTTTTGCGTTAACTTATTCGGCTATGTTAATACTTAGTTTCCTTGGTCAGGACTCCACGATGAACTTCAATCGCAAGATATCTCAGCTCATGTCCAGTTTTGTGGAGCAGGCCCAGGTGATCTTCCAACAATTGCGCGATGTCTGCGGTCACTTTGCCGTCAACATGACGGAGATTGTGTCGCAATATCTCGCCACCAAGCTCTTGCGCGACGATCTGAATGCTATTCCCGTGGAGCTGCAAAAGTGTGTTGCTGATCGCGAAGCACTCCTTCAGTTAGTAGAGGCAATGAGGGAATCTCACGCTTCGCGGGTGTATGAGCGGGAGGATCGCATGGCCAAGCGCAGCAGGGAGTTCATAGATGACATGATTAAGAAGCTGAAAAAGTATGTATCAAGATCGGAGCAGACATGGGAAACCTCAACAATAAAACTCTCTCTTTACAGCAAAGAGGTGGACCGTCATCGCGCCAAGGTTCTGGAGATAAATTCGTTCATGGAAATGATGAATGAGGCGTTAGCCAACCTGCCATTGGAGACAAGTCACTCAAATCAAGAAACACTCTCCGATTAAACAAATATTTTTAATAACGATTTAAGTAATAAATGCAATGCGATCACCATTTAGCCTACAAAGCCCTCTACTTTCCCTTCTTAAGTCCCTCAAGGTGGGCGCACAGACCCTCCTGGAAAAGGGGCGTGAGGACATAGTCCACACACTCACGCAGATCCCCGGCCCGATCGTTAAGAAGCTCACGAACATCGGCCTCGCGACACATCCGTTTGGTTAGAGTCCTGGCCACGGGATTAGCCTTGTCGAAGGTACCGATGAAGGCGGCGCATTTGGCCAGCGCCTCTGCCTTGCTGTCCGCCACCTCGTCGACGAGGCCAACCCCCAGGGCCTCCTGGGTGCGAAAGAGCTTACCTTGGTTCAGAGCACGCTCCACAATTGGGCGCGGCAGAACGCTCTGGTACGAGAGCATCATCCACTTGGAGATGACGAAGCTGAAGCGGGTTGCATGGATGCCAATAAAGAGATTCGGGAGCATGACGCGGTACTCGCAGGCTGTGGCCAGAACGCAGCCAGCAGCAGGAGCATGACCCTGGGCAGAAGATTCGGTTACACAGAGGCCGAGATCGCAACGAAAGAGAGGAACTCACATTAACAGCCGCCGCTGTGGGAAGACCGCAGAGATGAAGGGCCAGCCACAGGTCCTGGAACAGGGTCCAGAACTCCTTTAGCCGCTCCTTGTCCGGCGCCAGCAGCTCCTTGAGATCGAGGCCAGCGGAGAAAACCTTGTCATTGCTCTGAAATAAAAAGGTAAAATTAATTCAAATCGCCTGGTTAATTCTCAGACTCACCGACGTCAGGATGAGGCCGCGACTCTTGTTGCTCTCGATCTGATTGATGGACTCGATTAGGTCGTGCATTAGCTCCATGGTCAGCGTATTGACTGGCGCCAGGTTCATCGATAAAGTAGCAATTCCACTCTTATCCTCCACATCGATGGTGGTGAGATTGGTTTTGCTCGATCCATTGGCCAGGGATCGATGGGATTGGACTCCGCAAAGAAGGGGTCTTATCCGCCCGACTGTGTCTATCAGCCTGTTACGTAACATTACTACGACTTTTGATTTGGAGCAGCAATCACGCACTGAGCGGCAGGCATGAATTTAAACAAATTAACCTGTTTATCACATACAAAGTCGAGTTGTGAACCAAAGAAAAACAAAACACTCAAGCCCAAGCGATCGTCAGCTGATCAGCTGATACAGCTTTTCCAGGCGAAGTTCACACGAGAGCAGCAAGTGGTGATCATTGCTTGTTTATCGACTGGAAAGAGTAGCGCCAAGGTAAGCGCCGCTCGAAGATATTTTATTACGGATTTTTTAACAAATGAAAATTGACGTGGATTTAAGTAAACTCAATAATGAATGTCACTTGTTTACGTGTTGCATTTCTCATTTTTTTGGTTTAAACCCAAGTCATCATCAGATAAGTTATTATTAGAAAACCCATTTCGCCTGGAAAGATATCGGGAATTCAAAAGATAAGATTTAAGTTAAGGCGAAATTATTTATCTGAAATATATTTTAAAATTTTAAATGTAATATACATTTTGTAAATGCATTTCTGGGTAGTCTACTAAGTAAACGTAGAAACAATAAAATGATTATACAATTGCACAGGGACAGCTTTTCTACTTCTTGCTCTTCTTCTTCAGGTTTTCGAGATAGATGCCCATACCCTTCTGGACATCCGGACGGCTAGCGAGGGCCACAAAGTTCTCAACATCCTCTTTGCGTATCTTATCGAACTCCTTAATATTGTCCGCTCGAAACTGAAGCTTGGTCAGCGATCGCGCCAGAGGATTCACCTTTGCAAAGCTTCCGATAAAGGCTGCACACTTGTCCAGCGCCTCCTCCTTTGTGTTGGCGATTTCATCCACTAATCCTTCCGCTAGTGCCTCCTCCGTTGTGAAAAGGCGACCTTGGGTAAGAGCACGCTCTGCGACACGCTGGGGCAGGACGTTGAGAAAGCCGGACATCAGCCATTTGGGCGCAATTATCCCCAGCTGAGTTTCATTCAGTCCGATGAGACGCTTTGGCAGCATCACCCTATACTCGCAGGCGGTGGCCAGCAGGCATCCTCCAGCAGGTGCATGACCCTGGAAAAGAAGAATGTTTGATGAGGTCCAAAGTCTATACCTGGCAGTTAAACTCACATTAATGGCAGCAGCCGTGGGCAAGCTGCTGCCGTAGAGCGCAATCCATGCATTCTGGAGCTCGGTCCAAATGGTCCGCAGGCGCTCCTCATCCGTGTTGTACATTTCCAGGATGTCAAGACCGGCTGAGAAGACATTGGAACTGGCCTGCAATAAATATGATGATTACTTACATAATGAGTCGCTCAAGTTAATATCTTACGGAGGTTAAAATCAGTCCCCGGCTTTTATTGTTCTCAATCTCGCTGATGGACGACTGCAGGTCCACCAACAGCTGAACATTTTGGCTGTTCACGGGTGGCCGGTTCATTGTGAGGGTGGCGATTCCGGTCTTGTCGTTAACCTCCACCGCGGTCAGCTTGGTGGCGGTAGACATCAGTCTTTTTGGTCCAACGCGGGCCACAAGTCCCAAGAGATTTGTGTGCAGCATTGTTCTTTGATATGTACGAAAAATGACCTTTGCCTAGGTGCCGGCAGCCACGGAATATTGAAATTTTTAAAATTATTATTGTAGATAAGGCATGAAACACAGTATATACTTATATCCATATAATTAGGCATTGTTTTACAAGTATTCCTTAACTTACCGTAGGCTATAGTTGCGAAAAAGTTACTTTAAAAATGTTATCTGCTCGGCCGGTCGATCGAACAGATCTTCGATGGAAAATTTCCAGTCGATATCATCTATCGAGCTGAAACGAATGTAAATATCGAATACAATCAATTTCAAATAGCTAACCATACACTAGCCATACAGCATATAGATTTGCATTCGAAACGTAGTTTTTTCATCTAGAACACTGGAGATAATAGTGTGCAATTTTGCTATACCGGTCGAACATCGGATAATCGAGTTAATTCAAAAAAACAATAATGCATTTTCTATAAGTTCAATTGTTTATTTAAAGTAAAAAGTTTGCTTAACGGTTTTTATAAAATCTTGAAATTATTGCTTCTTGGCCTTCTTCTTAAGACCGTCGAGGTAAATGCCCAGACCCTTCTGAACGGCCGGCTGGTTAACAAAGAACAAGAACTTTTCCAAATCCTCCTTGCGCTCGTTCTCCAATTGCTGCAGATCGGCGGCCCGGAATTGTTGCTTGGTCAGCGATCGAGCAAGAGGATTGACCTTGGCGAAGGTGCCAATGAAGGCAGCGCACTTTTCGATGGCCTCCTCCTTGCTGTTGGCAGTCTCATCAATTAGACCCACCTTCAGGGCCTCTTCCGTGGTGAACATGCGTCCTTGGTTCAGGGCTCGCTCTGCATCTCGCTGCGGCAGAACACTCAGAAAGGCGGACATGAACCACTTGGGTGCCACAATACCCAGCTGGGTTTCATTCAGACCAATTGTAAATTTTGGCAACATTACTCGGTACTCGCAGGATGAGGCTAGCAGACATCCACCGGCAGGAGAATGCCCCTAGGAATACAAAAAAAAAGGTCAAAAAGAATCTCTAAGAGGCTTAAAGTAACCTACGTTAATGGCAGCTGCCGTGGGCACACTGCTGCCGTAGAGGGCCAGCCACGTTTCCTGCAATTGGGTCCAGAAGGCACGAATCCTGTCCTTATCCGGCTTGTACATCTCTAGAATGTCGAGCCCAGCGGAGAATATTGTTGGACTGGACTGCAGAAGAGTTATGTAATGAGCATTACTATATTACTAATGTATTACTATCATCTTCTTATATTACTTACAGAAGTAAGAATGAGGCCTCTGCTCTTGTTGTCTTCGATTTCGTCTATGGAGGCCTTCAGATCCTGCAACAGTTCCAAGTTGAGGCCGTTTACTGGTGGCCGGTTCATTGTTAGGGTGGCGATTCCGGTCTTGTCGTTGACCTCTACTGTGGTCAACTTGGTACCCGTAGACATCAGACGGCTGGAGCCACTGCGGGCCACCAGGCTCAGGACTTTTGAACGCAGCATTATGATCTAAAATGTTCGGAAAATGTAAACAACTGCTACTGACCTTTGGACAGGGCCCGGTTTTACCCTTAAACTGGCAAACAAAAGCTCATACGAACTGAATTTATGATTCTGTGTAATTTTTAAACTACCAAATAAACTATTTTTGAATTGAATAACTTAATAGATTCACCTGTTGATTTAAATTTTAGCCAGCCAACTTAAATACAGAAACCTTCAGAACTTGTTGCGCTGCTATCGAAGAGCAGGGAAGTAGTAAAGGGGATCAAGAGCCAGTGGCTCACACAAATACAATAGATAATTTTTTGATTAAAAAAAAATGTTAAAAATATGTCCAAGATATACGTTTGTTTAGTAAGTCTATATGTTTACCTGTAGAATTCCAACTAATCTATTGATAAATCATCCCATTTTAAACATCGCACTAAAAACAATTTTTCCCTGCACCCATGCCGATGGGCGATAATGCTGCTATCGAAGACTATCGAATATCGGTTACCGGCATGTTACTTGCCAGTTAGTGTTGATATATTTTACTGACATGAAAACAGCTAAGCATGACTTTTAAAAATATAAACGAAAAATCATAGTAGTTCTGCAAATAAAATTATTATAAACAACAACTAACAAAATTTGTCTGACTCACAATATAAGTATGGTATCGTAAGGCATAAAAATACATAAAGTTGATAGACAGTTTTAAGAACTTAAAATTTGGGCAATTTTCGAATATAGTTATAATACTTGTGAGACACTTTGTTTTATAATTTATTTAATTACTACTGTGTATGAATAAATAAATGAAAATAGCTAGGTCTGTAGAGAAAATAGCTAAATTGGCAGCACTGTTGGCAGACGAAATGCAACTCTGAGTTTTGACGTTTACACGTCACATTCGTTGGTGCCGACAGCGACTGCCATTCTTGCATTCGTGTACATTTGGATTCGGTGTTCGCCTCGACTGCGCTCCAGCAACTTTCTCTACGAAAACTTAAATTAAAATGGGCTCTGGAAAGCAACAAAAAGTGCAGTCCTCAGGATTCACTAAAGAAGAGGAGCTGCTTCTGCAAGATTTCAGCCGCAACGTGAGCACTAAGTCGTCGGCGCTGTTTTACGGCAATGCCTTCATCGTGTCCGCTGTGCCAATCTGTGAGTATAGTGACACGTTGATAGTTTCGGGCCCTTTATGAATGAACGCGATGCTTTGCAGGGCTCTTCTGGCGCATCCATAACATGGACCTGTGGCCCAGCTCCATTTTGTTCGTGCTCGTGACCGCTGCTAGTACCTACTTGATGGCCACCGCCTACAAGAACATCAAGTTCCAGCTGAAGCACAAGATTGCCGGACGCAGGGAGGAGGCCGTTACCCGCGAGGTGAACCGACAGCTGGGTGACGACAAGAAGGTCACCCGCAAGGAGAAGGACGAGCGCATCCTGTGGAAGAAGAACGAGGTGGCAGATTACGAAGCCACCACCTTCGCCATCTTCTACAACAACGCCATCTACCTGGCCGTGATCATCTTTATCAGCTTCTTCCTGCTGAAGAACTCCACGCCGTTCATTAACTACATTTTCTCGGTTGGCATCGCCAGCGGCGCCTTGGCGCTCTTCTCCACCAGCGCCCAATCGAACTGAACAAAACATACCTTCATGTCATGCCATGTTCATGTACTCGTAATGTAAGGCCCTTAAAGAGATTCCCTTGGACAGCGGGCAAGAATTCCGTTCATCGGTCGTGTGTGGCGGCCTGGTCCGTTCTTCATCCTCCAGTCCCGTGCCGACCAGCATTTCCAGCAGTGCGAACACAGAAATTTTATAGTATATACACAAACTTGTTGTCTTTCTTGTAGAAAGCTGAAACACTTCCATTCGCAGATGATTTAATAAATTGTAAAGTTTAAAAAATCGCTTTATTACTAACGAGGGGATTTTAAAAGCAGGGTATTTTCAGCACTAATTTAAAATGTAAATGCAGGGAGAGTTCGATGTGGATCAACTCGCTCAGACAGCCTCCAACAGCAGGGCGATGCCTTGACCACCGCCAATACAGGCGGAACCGATGCCGTACTTCAGCTTCTTGCGTCTGAAATAAAGCGGGAATATACATATTTAAAAAATATGAAAAGCTATAAAATCAAATAGAGAAAACTCACTGCAACTCGTGCACAAGGTGGCCTGTGATGCGGGAGCCACTGGCGCCCAGAGGATGGCCAAGAGCAATGGCACCGCCATTCACATTAAGCTTGGAGGGATCCAGTTTCAGGGCATCGGCACAGGCCAGAGTCTGGGCAGCAAAGGCTTCGTTGATCTGTAAAGTAAATGCTTAAGATGTGCTACAAAAAATATTAATTTTGCAATTGGTTTACCTCAAACAGATCAATGTCCTCCAGTTTCTTACCAGAAACCTTTAGGACATTCTGAATGGCAGGCACGGGACCAATGCCCATGATCTCGGGCTTCACGCCCACAAAAGAGAAGGCCACCAGGCGGGCCAAAGGCTTCAGGTTGTACTCCTTAAGAGCTTCCTCCGAAGCCACAATCACAGCTGAAGCTCCATCACAGATACCAGACGCAGTTCCGGCCGTGACCACTCCGTTCTTCTTGAACAGCGAGGGCAACTTGTTCAGACCCTCAATGGTGGTCTTGGGACGAGGATGCTCGTCCACCACAAAGTCCACCTCCTTGCCCTTGACCTTTAGTTTAATGGGTGTGATCTCAGCGTTGAAGGCACCCTCCTTTTGGCCCTTCTCCCAATTCTTCTGGGAGAGCAGCGAGAACTCGTCCACGCGCTCCCTGGAGATCTTGTATTGATCGGCCAGATTCTCGGCGGTCAGAGCCATGGGCAACTTGCAATAGGTGTCGGTGAGCCCAGCCCACAGTGCGTCCTCCAAGTTGTAGTTGGCTCCCAGAGTAGTGCCGAAACGAATGTTGCGGGCGATGAACGGGCTTTGGGACATGTTCTCCACGCCGCCAGTAAGGGCAATCTTGGCACCACCAACAAGAATGTCCTGTGCTCCGTTGACGATCGACTGGAAACCGGAGCCGCACAGGCGATTGATGCCCAGGGCGGGTTTCTCGATGGGCACGCCGCAGTTGAGACCCACATGGCGGGGTACGTAGATACCATCAGTGGAAGAGGACTGTGAGGCAAATAGAAATTAAAAATATAGAACATTATTAATAAATGTCCATTTATTATTCATAAGAAGAGCAAACGTATGTAGTTTTTGACTTGTAGACATGTATTTTGTTTTAATTCTTTATTAGAGATATTTATTAATCCTTTTCAGATAATAATCGCTCTAATCAATCTCACCGCAATCACATTACCCACGATGACGGTGTCCACTTGCTCTCCCTTGAGCCCGGCGGCATCCAGAGCAGCCTTTGCCGCCGTGGTTTGGAGCTGGGTCTGGTTGATGCCCTTCAAGGAACCACCGAAAGTGCCAAAGGCCGTACGCTTGGCAGCCACAATATAGATACCTTAAACATAACCAAAATATACAAATGTGGAACATATGTTTGTATATATATTATGTGCGTAGACAAGAGTGATAGCCAAAATGTAGTAATTAAGAAAGGCGGACTCTTGTTTTCGATTCAACAGGTCCAAAGTGCAACCGGCTGACTGTGGGGGGATAGCATCAGATAAGACATCAACAAGTCCAAAGTTCATCCCACTAGCTGCGATCATCTCAAATCCTACCCGGCATACTTGCATATCCATAATGATGCTGGATCACAATTACCTTTAGTAGCAGCAGACATTTTGTGGGCTTTTTCACTTCTTACTTATGGTATAAAATAAAAAACAGATTTAAGCAAGCGCAAATCGACTGCTGCAGAGCTATAACTTTCGACTTCTGGTCGCAACTCGTCGCATTCGCCGACATATTATTGGAGGAAAGCTCTTCAGACTCTCGCTACCTCTTGCCGGCTGGCGTTGCGTTCGAAAGCTTCCCCGCAACGAACAAGACAAGCCTTCGCAGCAAAACGTCAGCTGGTCGATCCACTGCGAGAAAATACCACTACACCCAGTAAAACATATTTACTATATTTTTACATAAATGTATTTTCATGAGGTTTTCTTTAGAAGGAAATTCTATACTTAGGGAATACCTAACTTTCTCATTGGATTACTTAAGGAGCTATACCAGTGCGACACTTAAAAAAATAGTTTCTTATTTAATAGCGGTCACATATATCAAAAAAGATTTTATGAAAGTGGCAAGGTTTTATCTTGAATAGTCTTGAAATGGCAGCGTTCTAAAGATCGACCTCTCGCAGGGATGATAAGTTCCACCTGAAATCCTAAACGTGTTTTCCTCGAAACGACTGTTTTTAAATTCCTGACATCATAACTCAAAGACAAATAGACCGATCGCCATCTATTTTCAACTGAGTATTCTAGAATATAATTACTATAGAATATCCTATTTTATTATTTTTGTAAGATAGTAAGGGGTTATATGGAATATTCGTAACTTTAATAACCTTTTTAAGTTGGTGCAGCTACAAGTTCGACTAGGATCAAGTTAGAAGTTGGGGAACTTTTTTCTTGGTACCTTCGAAGAAAGCACAAGCCCCCGGTCGTATTTTTCAATACTTTTGTGAAAAGGTCTTTAATAATAAGTAGCTGAAAATATACCCTAATATGCTCAAAAACTTTTAAAAGATTTTATGAGGAACTTTTGTTGTTTTCCGAAAACTTGCCTTATTTTTCTTTGGTTACACTGGTATATCCCCTTAATAAGAACTAAAGGATAGTTTTTATAAAAGGTTTTTGTGTTCAATGAAGAGATAAGATAGCCGACACCCCTTAAATAGTCCCCAAAAAACTAAACCCGCTGCTATTTCACCAGAACTGCAATCCAAATAAAAAACATACTCTGTTAAATTAATTGTGTATTTTTCAGTGGTTTTTCTAGAGTTAAGAATGCGAAATGCTGCTTTTTAAAGAGAAGTTTATGCTTGGGTACTAAAAGGGGAATACAAATCTCATTGGGTACAATGGTGGGTATCGGGCTTTAATGCAGGCGGCGTGACTTATGTTCTGTATTTATTATAAAGTAATGTGCATATCTCCCTATGTCTAGGGCGAGTTGGAGATATCCATATTGTCCGATTTCTCGATGCTCACCGACTTGCGTGACTTTGAATCGGCGCTGGAGCGAGAGCTCTTCGCCTCGGTGTCCTCGGAGATGGACTTAAGCTTACGAGTTTCCGCAGAGCGTGAGCGATCGCGTCGTCGTGAGGATGAAGACTTGGATGTGGCGAGGGCCGAATCCTTACTGCGGCTAGACCGTGACTTGGTGCTGGTGGCCACCGGCGGAGGTGAGGGTGAGCTGCGCTTACTTCTGGAGCGGGGCGAGCGTGAGGAGCGCTTCTCGCTGCGGTGTGACTTCTTGCTGCGCTCGCGGGACCGTGAACGCTTACCATTTCCACTGGCTGCAACAGGAATTCCGTGAGACCGGGAGCGGCGGGAACGAGAGGTGCTGCGACGATGACGGGATCTTGAGCGTTTTCCACGCGATCTGGAGGAGCGCGAGTGCTTGCCGCCGCGGGAACGTGACCTCCTGGAGCGCGAGGTGCTGCGACGGTGGCGGGATCTGGACCGCTTGCTGCGGGATCGTGATGAGTGCTTGCCGCGCGATCGCGAGCGGCGGGAACGGGACACGCTACGACGCTCCCTTGAGCCGGAGCGCCTGGACCGGCGTCTGGACGTGGAGCGGTGCGAGCGCGAGCGACTGGTGCGACGTTCCCGAGAGCGAGAGCGAGATCGCGATCTACGACGCTTATCCTTGGCCAGCATGCCGATTACCGGGTCAATGGCAGCCGAGATCATACTTTGCGCCTCCTTCACAATGGTCATTGCCTCCTCGATCTCCGCCTGCGCGGCCTCATTCGACTTCGCCTCCGGTTTGGTAATCGAGTAGGTTGAGTGGTAAACGTTCAGGTAGCCACCCTTAAACTCCTGGCCCTGCATGCGGAGTGCGTGGATGATGCTGGTCTGTTCGCAGAACTCAATCATGCAGTACGTCTTGTTGTCCTTCTCGGCCCAACGAGCGTACTTCACCTCGCCGGCGCGCTGGAAGCAGTCCATCAGGTCATCTAAGCGCCACTCGTTCTTCACATCGCACACAATGATGGTGCGTCGTATCTCCTCGATTTTGCGGGCGTCATAGAATGAGGGCAGAGCCGGATACTCCGGCAGATTAAACTCCACCAGCTTCGGGTCATAGGTCTTGATCACCTGCTGCGGCAGCTGGCCCTCTATGCGGTTGATCACCTCCGGTGGCAGCTTGGAGTCGGGTTTTTGGAGACCAGGTACAATGGTGCCATTCTTGAGCATCTCCAGGGCGCGGTACTCCTCGGGAATGGCCAGCACAGGTATGACAATCAGGGCCCGATCGATGAACACCGTATTGGTCAGGTGCTGGGCCACCGGCACACTGCTTGTTTCCGTGTACTTCACGTAGCAGATGCGAGACTGCACGGGGCAGGAGACGTCCCGGATGGTGGGGTACAGGCGGATCTCCTCAATCTTGCCAATGTTGCCGAACAGCGTCTGCATCTGGTCCTTGGTGGCCTGCGGCGCAATGTTGGTCACCTGGATCACACGCGGAGTGTTGCCGCCAGCCATGTTTCCTAGTTTCTCGGTTCGTCCTCGATTTGGCAAGCGTTTTCTCCGCAAAAGTATTCAATTAACCTACGAGGGCCAAGCGAAAAAACCGAAGGGTTGCAATGCGTTGAGGAGTTCCGATTGCCTTACGACGGTTGCGATTAATCGATAACAGGGATGACGCACGGATGCAAAATATGTCCATTTAACATTACTTCGCTGGTTGTATCTGCCTAGGTAAATGTATTGAATGGATATCCGAGTAATGCCGAGTAATAAATAAGATATATATTGTTTTAATAATATGATTAAATTGGTGTATTGCCGGGCTAACATAATTATTGATAATAATAATGGAAATGAAAGAAAACTACGACGATTACGTACATAGATAAAATACAAACCAAAACTGGTAAGCGCAAAGTTAACACCTTTTATATATTCTTATAAAAATAAAAAAAATACTCATATCTAGCTAACATTGGGAAAAACATCGATGCATAAAGCAAATGTATAAACATCGATGCGAAGCTATGTATCGATGTTACTTCCAGCTCTAACAAACTCGCAAATACTATCTCACGATCATAGGACTTTGCAAACACAATTTTTGAATAAGGACAAATAGCCAGGAAGTGACTTGCCTTGCTCCACGATGTCGGACAACACCGCGCCCACTTCGTCGCCCACCAAGTCGAGCCTCAGTGACTTGCGGCAATTTCGCATCAACAAAGGTGCCGCAGTCGCAGCAGGCCTTGCAAAAACTGGTAAATTCAGAGCTTGCATACACAGGATATTCCGGCTCTAACTGCGATGACCTCCCCGTTTTAGAGCGCGTGCCCGGCAAGAAGCGTATTTCGGTGATGGCCGACAGTGACAGTGACAGTGCCGATTGCCAGACGTCCAAGAAGACCAAACTGGAGCTGACCGTCAAGGAGAAGGAGGAGCGGTACATGGCAGCTGCAAAGATTTCGCCCCAGTATGACACAATGGTAGGCTGTTTGTTTTCTTACAGATCCGGTGTGGAAAAGGAAGCGGGTATTGGAGCGCGGGGGCGGGAAGCGCGCGTCCCCTCCATCAGCATCTGTGCCTGTGTATGTGTGTGTGTGTGTTAGAATGTGAAACATGGCGAATGGATTCGAGGCCCGGCAATGCGAACAGCTGTCTGTGGCCAGGAGCGTCGCTGACGGGGGTTGGCAAGAAACAACAACCCTGACGCACTGAATTCGATATCTGTTCGATACCGTTACTTACCTACCTCAATTATGAAACATTTAGTTTTCGGTGTAAATATTTACAAACTTAATACATTTGTTTCCGTAAATAGAATAATGTACACTAAGGCATTGAAAATGTAAGAATTTATTTTCTCTAAACGAGTTTCTTGATTAGAAAGCTTTCTCTATAAATTTAATTATAAAAACATCTGTTTTATCAGGCGATTCAAGAGTCACTCTCCCGCACCAACTGGGATGTGGCCGCTTCGGTGCGCTACCTGAGGGAGAACTGCAAGCCGCGGGTCCAAGGGGCTAATGGGCCGCTGGTTAAACCAAAGCTGAAGCCAAGCTCGAACGGAACTAGTGGGACTTCCCACGGCGCCTACTCTGATAACGACCACTCGGATGACGAGGATGTCCAGCAGTCCAAAGATCAAGTATACGACAGCGATGACAGTGACACCGAGATGGCCAGCAAGATGACGGGTCAGCGCAAAAAGGTTTTCCAGTTCATGAACGAGGCTTCAATTATAGAGTTGCAAAATGTGAAGACACTCTCCGAGAAGAAGGCAGCCATCATCATTGAATTGCGGCCATTTGAAGACTGGGCCGGACTGCGAAGAAAGCTGGAGAGCAACAGGTTGTCGGCAGATCTGCTAAACTACGCCCAGGATTTGATTAACAAACAAAATACGGTGGCCAACATTCTGAGCAAGTGTAACAATATGGTGACGCGACTGGAGAAGGCCATTTCGAATGGTGCCGGCATTGTGGAGCAGCCCAAGCTCCTCAGCAGCGGGTGAGTACTGATTGATATGCTGCATAGCATATTAAATTCATATATATTCATTACTGATTCTTGTGCAGCTTGCAATTGGCCGACTACCAGATCATTGGACTCAACTGGCTGACAATGATGCACAGGCAGGAGATGAATGGCATTTTGGCCGATGAAATGGGCCTGGGCAAGACTATACAGGTGATTGCATTCCTGGCTTACCTCAAGGAAACCGGCCTAAGCCAGGCGGCACACTTGATCGTGGTGCCTTCTTCCACGCTGGATAACTGGGAGGCGGAGATCAGTCGCTGGTGCCCCAAGCTGGTGGTGGAGAAATATCATGGTTCGCAAGACGAACGCCGAAGAATGCGAGGGCGCTATGCTAAAGATGGTTTCACTGGCTTCGATGTCCTGCTGACGACGTGAGTAATTACGACCAATTAAAGATGTTAAATGAAATTATTTAATACTATCACAAAATTTATTGCAGCTATCACATTGTTGGCTCGACGCCCGAGGAAAGGAAAATGTTTCGGGTGTGCAAGCTAGACTACGTCATCTTTGATGAGGCGCACATGCTAAAGAACATGACCACGCAACGGTATGCCAATCTCATCACCATAAATGCCAGGAGTCGCATCCTACTCACCGGCACGCCGCTTCAGAACAATCTGCTGGAGTTGATCTCCCTATTGTGCTTTGTGATGCCCAAGTTCTTTGCCAAGAGCATCAATGACATTAAGACATTGTTTGCCAAGGTATGGCCCCATTAACTTTACCCTAAAGAAACCAAAACCGAATTAATTGAATTTTTGTATGCAATGCAGAAAAGCAAAACCGATGGCGATCAGGAGGAAGTGTCACAGTTCCAGGAGACGCAGATAAACCGGGCCAAGCGCATCATGAAACCATTTTTGCTCCGACGCCTCAAGAAAGATGTCCTCAATAACCTACCCAAGAAGCTAAGCCTCGTGGTAAGCTCGTCGAATCGAAGCCTTCGATTACATAAGCCTTAATTCATTTGGAATTACAGGAGAAAATTCCAATGAGCAACGATCAGAAGCAGTACTATCACGATCTGGTCGAGTATTATTCCAATAACAAGGGCGAGATTTGCAGCAGCAGCGATCGTGCCGCCATGACCATCATGATGGAGATGCGACGCATTTCCAATCATCCCCTGTTGATGCGTCACTATTTCACCGACGAGAATCTGCGTGGTTTCTCCAAGCGCCTGGCCAACTGCAGTTCCTACAAGAAAACTAATGAACAGTACATATTCGAGGAGCTTGCCATCATGTCGGACTACCAAGTCTATCAGTTATGCCACAAACACGTGAGTTTCTTGCAGCAAGCAAATCGTCCTATTGGTTCGCCTGCTAAATGTGTAAATGTTCTTCTACCAACAGGAGTTGTTTGACGTGAAGATACCTGACGAGTTCATATGCAATTCCGGGAAGTTCGAGTACCTGGACAAGCTACTTCCAAAGTTAAAGGAGGAGGGACATCGGGTGCTGCTCTTCAGCCAGTTCACCATGATGCTGGACATTGTGGAGGAGTATTTGCGGATTAGAAATCACGGATTCTGTCGCCTCGATGGCTCGACGGCTGTCAAAGAGCGCCAGGACCTGATCACCGACTTCAATGTGGACGACAATATCTTCGTGTTCCTGCTCTCCACCAAGGCTGGAGGCGTGGGCATCAACCTGACCGCCGCCGACACCTGCATCATACACGATATCGACTTCAATCCGTATAACGATAAGCAGGCCGAGGATCGTTGTCACCGCATGGGCCAGCAGCGGCCGGTGACCATTTACCGCCTCATATCCGAGAGCACCATTGAGGAGGGCATCCTAATGTCTGCCGATGAGAAGCTAAAGCTGGAGAAGGATATAACGTCCACCGAAAAGGGCGAGGTCCATGAACAGCGATGCGTGGTCAAGCTGCTAACGACGGCTCTGGGTCTGGACAAGGACCAGGAGGAGCAGCTAAACAACTCGCTGAGCAACAACTCCATAACCACTAACCAGAATTAAGCGATCGATTCGTCGTCCTCCTCGTCCTGGTTCATTACATATTTATATTCTCCGCCCGTCACAGATGTGCTGGGCAAGCACTTCCTTCCGCTGATAAAAATCATGTTAAAAATCTTTTCAGTAACTTTAGAAATCAATTGTATTTATCTTATACCTATATTTGTACGAATGGATAGTTAGATATGGTCGGAGGTCTAGCCGGAGTGGGCCATAAATCTATTTAGGAATACCTTCCGCCGATAAGACGACAGCTGTTTTTAACTAGTAACCTAACACATTTCCACACAGCGACCAAGTGTTCTGTTCCGTTGATTCATGTTTCCTGTTTTATGTAGTTTCCGTCTCTGTAAGCATGTTTTTGTATCGAATTAACCTTTTATGTTTATGCATTAAGGATAAATAATATTTGTGTATGAAAGTCGATCTGTAGTGGTGGTGGGTTCGGGAAACTCGACAACCCTTGCGGAGCGTATCGCTCTCTTGCCATTTCCCGCGAGTTTCAATTGTTTTGTGGGCTGCGAAGAGAGCCAGCGAGACGTTGAGAGAGCTGCACTGTGTTTTGGAGAGCTTTCGGTTCGGCTGCGATCGCAGACGTCGGTGGCGATTCATCACGTCTTTAGTCTTCAACTGATCGCTCGCGCCGATGATTTAATTTTTAAGTTAAAGCCTGCGCCCAGTCTAGTAGCCAGCAGCAGCAGCAGCAGCGTTACTCACATCCATACATACGTGCGAATCTACATACACACATAATACCTAGTACCGAGTACGATAAATAGATACATATATGTATATTCCGCCGCGTCTCCACGAACCCTTGTAAAAGTAACCACCCAACGTGAAGCTCGTCCCAAATCGCATTCTATATTCTATAATTAAGTGTGCAGTGTGTGCAGAATCCAATCCACAATCCCTTTTATACGGAATCGGAATAGGAATCCGCTTGCCATTATGTGATTCATGCCGAGAGTACATAAGTTTTTTCCCCCCCGAAGAATGCTTTGCTTGAGGCAAGCCGAATTCTATTTAAAAATAGACAAACTGTTTGCCAGCGGAAATCATATTGCCGCCGCCGCCAGCCACTAAAATGCTAAATAAATCGGGCCAATAATATGAAATAGACTCTTCTATTTTTTTGTAAGCTGTTTTGTTTGTTGTCTAGCGGAAACGGAAGCAACGCCAACTGCATATATGTTACGCCTATGGCTGTAGGTGTAGGTGTATCCATCGCATACAGTCATCCCTTCGGGGCGCGCTGTCATATACTAAAAATATAGATGCGGCAGCGGGGCGGCGGCACATGTGAGCAGTTTTTGGCAATTGCCAAAGAATACGGCGCACAAGTCGGGCGAAAACAAAACAGCGCGTGCAGGCAAAACATGAAAGTTGTACATATAGGCATATAAGCAAGAATTAATAATAATAATCCCCTGTATGTATGTGTGTAGTGACCCGTATGTGTACGTGTGAGTAATCCGAACAAGAACTATATAGCGAGCGATCTGCATGAAAGGAGAGCAAATCACGCAGAAAGAAACGAACGAAAATAACGCGAACAAAACACAAAAATAAAAAGAAAAACAAAAACAAAAACAATACGGAGAGAACACTCTGTAACTGTAACAATTGACGAGCACAACGAGCCGAGAACAAGCAGAGCAAAGCAACAAACCGAAAATAGACGACATACACGGTGCGTATACTTAACGAAAACCACCCGCTCACCCCAAATCATCGTGACTTCTCGCTCGCACCCAGCAGCAGAGGCAGAGGCATCAATTGTGATCACTGAGCGCGCGTGTGTGTGAGCGCTACTGTATCTGTATCTGAAGAGTCGCCGCGCCATCCAAAAGTGGCAGGAAAGAAATATCGGAATTGCCGCCGCTTCAAAATATTAATTAAAAACGCTGGCAACTGCTTATGGCTCGACTTGGCGCGCATGCCAAGCATGATTAAACGAGACACGAAAGAGCGTATCTACGAAGTAGATAAATATCTTTATACGAACAACTGAGCTGCAGCACCACCAACAATCGAATCGACGAAAACAAACGCAACGCAACGCACAAACAAACAAACCAATCTATCTATATACACTATACAGTGAGAGATAGATAAACAAAGCTCAACAAGCAGCAGAAACAAGCAGCAACGAAACAATTTGGAGGAAACAACACTTTTGCACCAAAAGGTGAGTGTGATGATTCACCTAGCCAGGCCCAGCTTATGCCGAGCAAAAATCTGTTTGCTAATCTGCCCTGAAAATATCAAACTACGAGTAATTAACGAGGCAAGTTCAAATACATAGTTGTGGAAAGAGTCACCTACAGGCTGGGCTGCCTCAGGAGAACTCGGTTAGAATAATGCCCAAAGTGGAAGTCAATCTCATAGGAGACACATTCTCATATCAATTATCTAGACTAGCTAGACTTTTATTATTTGACTTTTGGAACCTCCATGTTTTTACTTTTTTCTTTTTGTTGTTTAAGACATCTTAATTAAGTAAACAAAATTATTAAATAAAGACCCACTTTAGGGTTTGAGTTAATGGGGTTCGACTGTAGTTTATTGTGTGTATCTTCCGCTGCTACTCGCTCCGGACTCCTTGTGGGCCGCGAAATAAGAATTACTCGGGGGCTGATGTCATGCTCGGAAACGAAGTGCTCTAGCCAGAGGTCCCAAACCAGATGCAACTCCTACGCTCAACCATTGAGCCGGTTGCTCGAAGAGATCCGATCAAGTAGTTGAGCTCCGCTCTCTCGGCTTGGGTAAACAGTTTTTTGCGTATCTCTACTTGATGTTTGAGTAGGTGAACATGTTTTGGGCTTGGCTCACTCAGGGCTGAAGCTTTGGTTTCCCATCACTGATTTCCATTCGATTTTCAGACCCAGCAATCTGCAAAAAGGGAGCACACATCCCTGACATCGTATTAAGGAGGCAACTCAACTCGATAAAGGAAAGGAAAGAAAAGAAATCAATTGTGATATGTACAAATTTACTCAAATACTGAAGCCGCATATTTAGAAGTTTATTCCACGGAATCCCAGCTTGTACAACGATTATCCGGTGGTAATCTACCAAAGATTAGGCTTTCATCTTCAAATAAGTTTTAGCTAAACAGAGCAGAAGCTGCACCTCGAGAACCGAGACATGGCCGAGAAAGTCGAGCACGCCCAGGCCAGCCTGTTAGGGCAGCAGAGCGATCCCCGTAAGGTGCGCAAGTCACCCGAATATCAGCCCATTATTCCCGGTGTTATCTCCCGGGAACGCAGCTTTGTGCGCACCTCGAATCAACAGGTGAGTTGCCGCCTTCCATATGGGATGGGATATCCATGTCAAGAACTAACCATATTTTCGTCTGCGATTTCAGAATATCAACAAACGACGCAGTCTGGCGTTTAATGTTCCGGGCAATCAGACGGGACAGATGAGGGGCAAGCCCGCTATGGATATATACAGACCGCCCAGTAAGTTATTGTCTTAGTTGCTCATAATAACTTCTCCTTTCCGCTTGGTTGCTTGGCGGGTGAAATAAATGCAATAAATAAAAGACTCGGAAATCAATCAGACAAAACACTTGGCCGAGTTTCGTGGTGTTTATTAGATTATTTATTCGGTATTCCTTTTGTGAGGATATTATTTTCCATCATTATTAGATGAATGCATGTTAATCAGGAAGGTAATATTACGTTATAAAGCAAGAGTGAATTTAAAAAGACTCTGAATTTATATTTAAAATTTGTGGCATACAAATTTGATATTAAGATTTACATAGATAGATAGCTCCAAAACTTCTCTTAGTTAAAGTCACCTTTAAGCCAGCTCAGCTTTGGTTGCTCTGCTCTTTTAGCCGCAAGCCTGACAGTTTCAACGATTACTTACTGAGACCATATCTTTCTTTTGATTCTTTTCATATCTCTGTCTCATACACTGTACATTCCACTCCTCCACACAATGTTGTCCTGCCCCTCATCATCACATAATCCCCTGGGTATCCCGATCCCTACACGCACAATATGTACCTATTAAACACCCTGTCTCAGATGTACGCGGAGAGCTGGCTGCTCCAGCCGGTGGTGGTGGTGGTGGTGATGGTGGTGCAAGTGGTGCCAACGGTTCTGCCGGTTGTGTCGCCAACAAGCTTAACGTCAATGCCCAGGAGTTCACAATGACGAACAGCTCCGTGGCACCGGCCGAGGCACTCAGCAATCGGTAATGCAAAGTCTTTTAATGCCATCGTTTACCCCTCTTCCCGTCTTTTTCCAGAGCTAAACTACAGTCTACAACATTCTTCCAGTTCGTCGCTGATCTTCCCGCCCACCAATGGTCCCGGAGTGGTATCCGGTCTGGGTCAGTACGGCAACGTGAACCGCCGCCAGGCCGGCCTTTCACTGGGCAACATGCCAGGGTTGAAGGCCAGCCATCATCGCTCGATCTTGGTAACGCATCCAATCAGTCCCAGTGCTTTGAGCGGTCAGCTGCCGCTCATGAACTCGCCCTCCAGTGGCAACATACTTCATGTAAGCTGGGCGTCAATTTAAATGTAGTCCATTTGGTATATGACCATTTGTTCTCTTATAAATTCCAGACAACAAACCGTGTGAAGTTTGCTCCTGAGCCCAGGGGTCACAAGGTCATCCACAACCGGTTTGTGCAGCTCAACAACTATGAACAGCCTTATCAGTCGCACTTGAATGGCATCGACATGGATCCCTATATGAATGGAAACGCGCTGCAACGCTCTAAGTCTTTGTCGTCAGCGGATGCCCTCACCCGCGGAATGGCCGGATTGGGATTAGGTTTGGGGAATGAGGTGGCCGATATTGGACAGTTCACGCCAGAGATTCAGGCGTTGATCGACACGGCTCTAGAGGACCCGAACAAGCTGAATTCGCGCTGTCTGATGGAGCTGACCTCGCAGTTCATTAAGCGGGCAGTGGAGAGTCGTCGTTTCGCTCTGCCCATCTCGCGTCTGTGCCTGAACATCATCGCCCGGGAGCAGAAGGAGACGTTCTTGGAGGCGCTTCTGAACACATGCCGTCAGTGGTATCAGGAGCGTGAGAAGGTATGTTTAATATATGGATTAATGCTAAACAAATACATTTATTTTTACTTTATTTAACCTTGTGCAGCTGCTGTTTGCCATCCAAGGCATGAAGTCGCCCTCTCGTGTTCGCTTTACCGCCTTCATGGCCTTCCTCACGGAGATGTTCTGCCAGCTAAAGCGGCGCCAGCTACAATTGCGGACCCACAACGAGGGCACACCTCCACCGCTTGTTTTGCTCAGCCTCCTATCCAAGTGCTGTGAGGATTGCGTACGTCCACCCATTAGATCGCTCTCAGAGGTGGGATTCTATTCCTAGCTTATATTAGCTCAGCGATATTCTAAACTGTCTTTCGGTTTGCAGATTGAGTGTCTCTTCTATGTGCTCACCTGCATTGGCCAGGACATGGAGCAGCAACTGCCGCAGCAATTGGAGTTACTCATGGGTCTTGTTCGCGACGCCTTCCTCAATGCCGGAGAGTCAGCGGCGTCCATCCGGCGCACTCTTCTCCAGCTAATTGAGCTGAAGGCCTCCCACTGGCAGTTGCCCGGCAATACGGTTCTCTACTATACCCACACCAACAACTAATGCTAGGGATTGGGAATATATCTAGAATTGCATCTGGGACCAAGGCGGAGGTTGAGTTTCGGGCACTGTGCAATTATGAAGGCAATCTCGATTGTCATTTCGCATTGTCGCATTGCATTTAGGCCTGCAAACCTTCTGTTCTATTTATCTTATCATACTCTTACCTAGGCATAAGCAATATTTATTTTGGCACCAGCAATAGAGAGAAACTAACCCGAGACTTGCACACTACACACCAAGCCCAGTTACCAAATGAGATCGTCCGATTGGCTTCGGTATCTTCGGACTCTGCTCAACTTTTATGTGAATCCATATATTTATGTGTAATAAATTACAGCTAGTCAAAAATGAAGTGACCTGGTCTTGCTTTTTATAAATAGAATAAGAACTTACCAAAGTCTATGACCTTTAAGAACTCAAAAATAAATTTTAAGGGCAGAGCTAATGTAAAGACATAAACTACTACATTCAAAGCGCATATATGTTGTGGCTAATCCTTATCTTTATAGTATATTTAAAAATGCACTGCGTTCACCTGCTCGCCCAGTCTGAACTTTGACTTTTTAAAAGCTTATCAGAAAACATAATTGTGAGTCCTTTTGCTTGCTATTTAAGCACCTGCAGAGGTAAACATATCCACAGTCGGTCTAAGACTTCTAGCATGGTAAGACCAAAATAATTTTTAGCTTACAAGTTAAAAGCACCCTTAACAATTGCAGAAGGTTTTTCGAATTCTTTTTGTGCTGGCACTCCACCAAACCGTTAATGGAGCAGAGGACGGAAGTGCCACAACACTCGGCATCGAATCAGCAACACAATATCCGCTCTACTGTTATTTAGATCCTTTTCTTCCGGGATGTCCACTAGGACCAAATACGGATACTACGCAGAGTACAACTACTCTAAAATCAGTTACTACAAACACAACCAAAAAATCAACAACCGAACAGACAACTCTGAAAACGACAACTGCAAAGACAACAACAGAGCCAACAACTGAAAAGACTACGACTACTAAAGAACCAACAACGGCGAAGACGACAACTCTGAAAACGACCACTGCAAAGACAACAAAAGAGCCAACAACCGAAAAGACTACGACTACTAAAGAACCAACAACGGCGAAGACGACAACTCTGAAAACGACCACTTCAAAGACAACAACAGAGCCAACAACTGAAAAGACTACGACTACTAAAGAACCAACAACGGCGAAGACGACAACTCTGAAAACGACCACCGTAAAGACAACAACAGAGCCAACAACCGAAAAGACTACGACTACTAAAGAACCAACAACGGCGAAGACGACAACTCTGAAAACGACCACCGTAAAGACAACAACAGAGCCAACAACCGAAAAGACTACGACTACTAAAGAACCAACAACGGCGAAGACGACAACTCTGAAAACGACCACCGTAAAGACAACAAAAGAGCCAACAACCGAAAAGACTACGACTACTAAAGAACCAACAACGGCGAAGACGACAACTCTGAAAACGACCACTTCAAAGACAACAACAGAGCCAACAACTGAAAAGACTACGACTACTAAAGAACCAACA